>JARJDW010017882.1:0-12335 GCA_030264715.1 Adinopsis sp. GC000173 | reverse complement strand
GTGCTTGTAAATCTTGGCAAAAGAGATTTATTATTACAAAACCAAGGTGAATAAAAGAAAATCAAATTTTTGTTTGGTTTACAACAACAACAAATTCAAGTACCGTGTGAAGGAAAAAATCTAAAATATAATTTTTCTTCCAGCAGCGAAGCATATTTCTTCCACACTTTGTACGCGTCTACAATGTTTTTTTCCTTTTGCTCGGCAATAAATTACGCTTAAAAATATTTATGTATAATTACAGTTTCTAATTATATTAGACACATATTCGAATAATTCGTTTTTCTCAGATTTTTTGCTAGATAAAATTAATGTGGCAATGACACGAAGCAATGGAATTTTTATACCTACATATAAAAGTATTTTGGTGTACAAAAAAGCTTAGCTATATCTACTAAAATTTAATCTCCTGTTGAATTTAAAAAACAAATTAAATTAAAATAACTAAGATTCAAATTGCATGTAAAAACTGAATTATTATATTGTAATGAAGTAGTATAGTGTCATTCAATAAAAATAATAATTTCAATAAAAGTTAAGAAGAAAACATGTACATGGGGTGGTTTGAAAAATTTCGAGCCCTCTCAACATATTTTTTTTGTTTTTTTGTGGTATTATTAGTCTTAATACTTTTATTTGTTATTTTTGTTTCAATTTTTGTTCATTCTTTCGCAATTTAACTTTTCAGAGTTTGGAGCTTTTTCCACTTCTCTGACGATTTTTTGTCAGATTTTTTTGCATTTTTTACAATTTTCGTGAAAAAGAAAGACAAAGAATTGAGAAAAATACACAATACAGACAAATAGTTTTAGAAAAATGCAAGAAAACGGAAAAATCGAAGATCTGCAGAATGTTACTACGGCTTGGAACTTTTTAAACCGTCTTCGTGAATTGTATTAATAAAATAATGCTTTTTCTTCAAGATATTTCCTTATTATAATAGACAAAGCTTTTTCGAACACGCGTTTTAAAAATACAAACGTCGTTTCTGTCTTGGCTGGATATTATGGGTTTATTATTTTTAAGGGATGAAGTAGGTCAAATTCTAGTTTCCAATTTCATAAAAATTATTATTTTCTACAAGAAAAATAGTTTTAAATAGTATTAAGTACAAAATAATGTAAAAAGTTAATGCATGTCGAAACTAATCCTTATTTAGTCAAAGAAGAAGTCTCTATATTCTCACCTTCTTTCTTTCTTGAACTTGTTATATAAATAGTCATTTTGTAAATTATCGTATTTGCCTGAATATAAAAAGAAAATTTTAATTATGTGTATATGCTGTTAAATTGCAATAAATTTTATTTATTAATCTTGTTATTGTCACATCCATATTCAATAATGTTGATGGTTAATTTAAAAAATATTACGTTAGTTTTTTTCCAATTTTCGCGCGTTTGGATATTAACTCCGACGGTCGATGGGAAGAGTTAGAAATTCGCCTAAAACATTTTTTAAAAACTAAATTGAATTTTTATCATGTTGGTGATGAAAATAATCTGATAGATTAAAAACTGATTTAATTTGCAGGTTGTGCATGGTATGAAATTGAATATTTTTGCGCGCGCGAATCGAATATAATTTCAGTGGTGGCGCGCACACCCACATCCACACACAGAAATAGAAAAAAGCAGGTTTAATAAATGTTAAGTCATTATAAAATCAATGGAAACACTTCGGCAGGCGGCTTACAATTATAGGCTAGATCCAACAAGGCTATTACCTAAATCACTTTGCACTTACTACATTAGTTTTATATAGAAGCGCCGCCGTCTAAGACCCGACGACGACGACGACGACGACAACGAGGACGAGGACTATACGTAATCTAATATTTTTTATTCAACTATACTATATACATTTAGGAGCGTCGTTACATTTTACTCTACTTACCGGCAATAAAATAAAGAGATACACGTTTTCTTTGATTGGAGAACGAAAAATATGTGTAACACGCACACGAAAAAAAATATATAGATATATCAGTATTTTTCTTTTTTTTGATTTTATTGGATCAGAGATAAGGTACAGAGCATGTTTTCTATTTCGACGGTCACATTTTTATTAAAAAGGAACATAAACTGCATCCGATTGAAACGAATTGGATTCGTTCTCGTCTTTCTTTTCTACTTTTGTCTCTGAATTTTATGTCTTTGATTTTATTATATATATTTTTTTTGCTTTATCAATACCCATTCTACAATTTATGTACGAGGACGAGGTTTTGTCTTTCATTTCTATTCAAATTATTATTGTATTGAGTTGCACTACTCATTTTTAACAATATATTTCAATGCAGCTAAACTTTGAATATTAATTAGTATAATACTTATAATAGAATCGAATAAAAAATTTATTTACAATCTTACAATAATGCGCTTAAAATAAATTGATTAATATTTTATTATGAATCAACTTGGTTTCAGTTCGATCGTATTAATTAACATTTCCAAAAAAAAATAAGTTATTATGAATTATATATAATTAGAATAATATGTTTATTCTGAATATTTTCACCACAAAATATCAATTTAGTTAAAATAAAATGTTTTAGAAGAATTTTGAACTCTTCCACACGTACAAATAATATAATGTCTTTTTTTTTAAGTAAATGTGACGGGCTTAAAATAAATTGATTGGAACTTAACAGCTAGGTATATAGAAATAACAATTAATTACATTAAAATTTCAATTTTAGTATAAAGCAACTTGATTGCAGTGCGGTTAAATTAATTAACATTTCCGAGAAAAATTAAATTTATAATGAAATATCTATATTCTGATTAATATGAATCCATTGGCAGGAAGGCTATCCACACGTGCAAATAAAAAATAATATTTTTTAACGGCAAATGTATAGAAATAATAATTAATTAGATAAAATTTTCAATTTTATTATATGTAGTTTGGTAGAATTACTAAACATTTCCGAGAAAAATTATTTTTTTATGAATTATCTATATTTTTAATATGATAAAAATCAATTTCGTCTACAAAATTTTTTTCGGCGAATTTCTAACTGGACTGGGCAAATTGAAAAAAAACCAAACGTAATATTTTCGAAATTAACCAACAATATTGAAGGTGGATGTGACAATAACGCGATTAAAATAAATTGATTGGAATTTAACGGCCATATACAAAATAACGATCAATTAGATTAAAATTTGAGTGGTTAATTGCGCGCAAACGTTTTGGTGGAAAAGTTTTCGCCGTCGACGATGAAAAATATCGGGTGCAATTTGTTATAATTAAATTGAAGGTGTATATAAAGTAGATATTATCTAAGTAAATTGTTTTACCACAACATTTCGCGCTGTAAAATTGGAACAACAAGAATGTCTGCTGCTGCCTGCTTCAAAAGCACACAAGATTGTTATCTTTAAGATTACCTGAAAAACGATTCTCACTATTTGTCTTGAAATTTCATTAACCTTATATGCAAAGATTATCTAAATATCAATAGCGTTATTATGTTTTGCAAATATTAGAACTGTACGCTAGCTATAGCTGCCCGGATCTTATTAAGCTTAATTAAAGATGTTCGAAATTCGGACGCATTTTGTATTGTTGTTACTGTGAAAGATCAAAAATTATAGAAAGTCTCTTGGTGTATGTCCGAAATATTTGCTAATATTTTTAGGTCTTGTTTTGATAAATGTCAACATTCGTCATCATATACTGACAGTGAATATTAAATAAACGTATTTCCTGATATCTGTGTTGAATAAGAATATTATAGGTAACTCCTTGCATAAAGGATATGGTTGAAAGTTATAATGGGGGTATAATCCGGTTGTTGGAGGTGGCGGTTATGAAAGATACGGTTAATCGAGATTCCACGTAACATAGAAGTTTTCCTAAAACAAAGACTTGATTCTTTCGGATTCTATTTAAATTATAATGTGTTTCAAAAAATAATGTGAAAAATGATAAGATTTATTCCAAATTTATCATCATATACCGATAGTGAATGTTCAATAAAAGTATCTCTTGACTTCTGTCAATAATTACAATAGGTTATGCCCCATTCTTTGCATAAAAACTTATCGCTTGGTAGAGATGCCGGTTAATCGATTCAAAGTTATAGTGGGAGTAATCCGGTTGTTAGAGGTGGCGGTTAATGGAGATTCCATATAACATAGAAGTGTTTCTAAAAAAATTATTCTGTTGAAATTATATTGTGTTTCAAAAAATAATGTCAAAATGGAATTAGTTATAGCCAGTAACATTTGACGATTAAGTTTAGTTAGGTTACGAGTAGTACGATTCATCTTTCTCAATTTTCTCCATAGCATGTCTGTGTTTGTCGACTTACACCAGTGAAGGTATCTTTTACCGACATATATATTTTGCTATTGAACGTCACCATTCTTGAATTTTAGTCTTTCACAGTAACATAGTGCGGTATATTAAAACGTGTGCACTTTATTCTTTCACAGTAACATATTAAAGCGTGTGCACTTTCATAAATCGTGAATAACTCTAACATCAGTAAACACATGTGTGCATCTATGTTGTAAATAAAAAAACGATGAATGCAAAATTAATTTGAGCCCGTCTGGTTTTGACTCAAAGTCATAAACTATACTATAAAATTATTGATTTCAAATTGTCCATATGTTATCGAAATAGCGGAAATAGCTGCTTATGGTTATAGGAAAAAAATTTTATTGCACCTTAGTGTAAATTTATCGCACCCAATTCGACTCTTAAAAATACTTACTTTTTGCATTATTATATTGTTTTTGACTAAAATATTGAAAGTGTAATAAATCGTTTGATTTACCGATCTTGCAACGACGATTCGATGCAGTCGTAGCTGCAGCAGCAGTAGCGCAACAGCGCAACAAACCTCTTATTGATGTTGATAAAAATCAACTGCACTACTATAGGCAAGAATTCAACTGCCTGTTTTACATGGATGTTTTGAATACATCTCGCCGGTAAAATTTCAGCCAAAGCACAGATATGCGAAGCGCGTGTGGTTGGTGAATTCACTCGTATGAGAGAAAAAATGCATTCCGCCTTTATGCACCAGAGCAACGGCATCAAAAATCGCAGAAAAAACCGCATTCAACTATGGAATTTTCAAACCATAATTATTATTAGTAATTTTATATCATTACTTATTAAACGCACCAATATCGTTGTTTATAGTTGGAAACTTGCGCAATTCCATTAAATATTGATATATTAAACATTTATCTGTACATTATTAAAAACATTTTACACATCTTGTAAGTAATTATGAATTAAGTTCGTCTAATGACCGCGTTTCGGTGAGATTAATCAAGTTAAACTTATAATTATATTGATATAATGGCTATACTACTAAATCTTGTTGGTTGCTAAATAAGTAATCGTAAAATGTGAAACGATGTAAATGTGCGTTAACCGAAATATTCATAAGTGTAAAAGTTAAACTTATAATCATATTGATATACTTAATGGCTATTGCTAAATCTTGTTGCTTACTAAATAAGTTAATGAATTTAATAATAATCGTAAAATGCGAAGCGATGTAAATTCGTTCCAAAATAATGTGCGTTAAGCGAAATGTATTTTCTGCTAAATATTAATTAGTATAAATGTTTTATTAGATATTTTTTTTATTTGCACCAATGTTTGGGTAGTTTAGTAGCCCTTTGAAGGCATTAAAAATTGTGATAATATACGCTCTAAAGGAAAAAGCGGCTAATGCAAAATGTTATTGCTTACTAAATAAATTAATGAATTTAATAGCAATCGTTAAATGTAAATGTATTTTTCCCTAAATATTACTAAATGTAAATGTTTTATTATTAGTTTTATTCCACAAATATTTGAGTAGTTCAGTTGCGCTACAGCGACAGGATGCGCCAGGTATATTGCATTAAAAAATGTGATAATATACGCTTTTAAACTAATAAAAATGGTGTGAATATTTCACACATAACCCATTATATTTATGTCCAAAGATAGGGCATGCTTCATGCAAGACGCTTATAATACATTGCTTTTATTAATAGTTTTTATTCCACCATTGCATCTAAATTTGTGAAAATTTAAGCCTTAAAATGAAAAATATGGTGTGGATATTTCACGCATCGGCCCCTTACTGTAAGACGCTATATAATAAACATTAATTATCGGAAAAATGTGTTTCGGATATAATTAAATCGGCGTCAATCAAGTGCGTTGACACTAAAATTTAAGGAAATTTAATCGATTTGGCAAGTGAGCCATCCATATATTGATAAGTGCTGCCGTCCGCTGCTACCCTCTCTGCGACTGGTGACTGCATGTCAGATATCTTCTATAAAGCCAAATTTGTTTTCGTCCAAGTTATTGATCTTAATTAGATGTAGTTTAAAGTTAAACCGATCAATGCAGCATATTAGAACATAATTAATTAATTATAAAACAAAAATGTAGATTAGTCACATAATTTATAAAAAACTATGCTTAAATTCGTTGTTTTATTCTTGCAAGATGAATATTCATCAGGAAAATTATTACAATCAGTGCATAGTGTTGGAGCTAATACATTTGCTAAATTCACACTAATTGTTTGAATTTCAATAGAACTATATTGCAATTTTGATGTTGCAACATATCTGATATAACAAACTTCTGTTGCAGATACGACCTATACATACACAATACAATCGTTTAGCCACGTCACCCGGTACATAGTTCTCCTATAAAATATTTGTAAAAATCAAATAACCCCTCCATGACCACAATTGAAATTCGAATTAATACAAGTCAAATTTTTTATATCCAAATAAACTTAGATGCATTAATTCATTCATCCTTTTGATTTAGACATATATTATTATATTTATTCAGTTTTTCCTAAATCTTTGAGTTAGTGTGGTATATTTAAATAAATCCAATCATACCAATTGTTTGAATTTCAATAGCACTGTAGCAATTTTCATGTTGCAATATATCGAATATTGCAAATTTGTGTTCATCACAGATATATCATAATACATAATGTCATCTTTTAGGAACGTAATAGTATAAAATTTTAGTTTTGACCGGTTTGGTTTGAACAATTTGTTCAAATATCAAAAACCCGCTGTAAAATCACAGTTTTTAGTCAGATTATGACAAATTAAATTATATTGAACTTTCTATATCTAAATAAACTTTCTTTCTCAAGATATAAGTGTTAGCTTGTTTGATCCACGGTTGATTTGAGCATATACTTTTGTTATGAATATTGGTAATTTTTCCCTGAACCTTCGAGATAGTATAACTTAATAGATCCAACCACTTAAAAAAAAAATGGAAAGGTACACACTCATTTCGTAATTTTAAACCTGGCATGCTAAAAATTGTTACCCAAATCAGGCATCTTAAGTTTTGGAGAAAAAAGCATGAAATAGTATATATTTTATAATTAACATATAATTGACTTGGACGAATGTTTTATTCCTGCAAGGTATGCCTAACCTGTTCTGTTTTTATATGTAACTAAATATTTAAATGAACAAAAATTTAATTAAAGATATAGGTATTAGATTGCTTCATTCACATTACTTTAAGCATATATTTTTGATCGCAACAGTGGCAACTTTCGGATGAACCTGTTAAGATAGTATACTTTAATGGCTCCAACTACCTCACAAAATAATGAAAAGCTGCAGAATTATTTTATGAATTTAAAAATCACCTTATAAAATTGCCAGCCGAGAAGAAAAACTTGAAATATATAATATTTGTTAGTAGGTAATTAACTTATAACAAATTCGAATCATTGCTCGAATGAATGTTTGATTTCTTCCGTTGTCATTCGAATACCTACATGTTGAACAATTTAAATTGGTAAAATTTATGCGATTTTGCAAAAACAGCTTATTAATTATTAATGTAATGTTTACGAAATATTTGCTTTATAATGAGAATTTAAATAATTAATTGAAATATTAATATATACTGTAAATGAAATGATACTCAAAACAAACGCTGATATTTATATTAATAAATAAAATTCGGTAATTAATTTTATTGTTAATAAAACAGAATTAAATAAATATTTATGATATAAATTACTTTTTATCCAAAAAGTTCAATTTTCAAGTAAAATGAATAAAAAACTACTTTTGATACGCGGCAACAACACAACAGGAGTGAGTAAGTGTGCCAAAACTTAATAAAGCAAAAAAGACGTTCATTAAATTAATTAACTTTCAGCTATTATGAAAATTATCACAATAATAAAATAAATGATAAAATGCAAGTTGAATATTAATTTCAAAAGTGTAGCAGATTGTAAAAGTTTTTTTTTGTTAAGAACTGTCTGGCAATAGTTAATTAACTCATCTATTCCGGGTCTCGAAATCCGGATAGGAAGTGAGAAATTATTATTTTCGAGCAACCCTTTCAAACATTATATGCGACGTACAACGCAAAATCTGCATTTCAATAACTTTCAACTTACTTTTCAAACCAGCTAATGACGCTAACTACCCTCGCCTTCCTCTCATTACGAAAAAATATAATGCAACAGAAATATATATAGATATATAACTTTTGCATTAAAGAATATACATTTTGTACTATACCGGAATGTTGCCGGCTATATTTAAATCATTCACGTATTCAAGTTTTCCGTATGCATCACGGTAATATTTTAAATTTATATATTATTTTCCAACAAGACAAAATATGAAGTAAAAGACGGAAGTGTAGTAGAATTATAAATAAAAGCATGCTATAAAATTTAATTAAATGAAACTCACCGATCATCAGGATGAAGTTTCTCAATCCAATCTTTGTTTTCTGCAAAAAAGAAACATTCACATTTACAAAACATATAAAATAAAAAACTCATAGCATCTTTTATGCTATTTATACTTAACTCTAAGATTGACTTTTTTCTTTATAATATGAATATAAAAATGTGTTAACATTTTTACCAATTATTCTGTTTAAAATTAGATATAAATTGTAATTTAACATATCTTTACTTTTAAACAATGATAGAAACACTTTTCAGTTCAGTTAAATTTAATACAAAATTAAAAATATGTTCTTTTATAGAAAAATCTTCTAGTCAAGTCTTAACTCAACCACAGTTTTTAGTAACTTAAACTGTTATTTTTTCTAAATTACATAATAATTAAAGTGCGTCTTAGAATTCATAAAATACGTTAATATTTTTGAACGTATATAAAATATGTCTTATAACTTGTTATTTTCCCAGAAGAGCCTTAGTTCACCTATTTTAAATGCTATAATTTTTTTACAAAATTAAAAATATGTTTCTATTTATATAGGAAAACCTTATAATCAATTCTGCTACAGTTTTTAGTAACTTAAACTCTTATTTTTTAAAAGTTTCTTAATAATTAAGATGTGTCTGATAGTCCATAGCGTATTATAAATCATAAAATACATTAATATTTGCGACACTCTGTAAAATATATCTTAAAAGTTATTATTTTCCTACAAGAGTCTTAGTTCACCTATTTGGGATGCTATAATTGGATTACAAATGAATTAATCCATTCGCCTACACACTCTAAGAATGAATTAACCATTTTTCCTAGAAAGAAAATTGGCACATTATGGCTATTATAAAATTTGACCGTAATTTGAAGCAAAGGGACGATTATATCAAGGTAAAATAGGTGCATTTTACATATACATACCATACCCGGAGGAAAGATGAAAATTGAAAATTTGTGTATTACAACATCTGTTATCATTTTTTTTCCTATGAAGGTAACCGTAAAACTTCAAAACAAACTACCTACTTCTCGCACACACGTATTTCAACCAATTTTTATTCAATATAAAATTTGTATAAATTTAAATTTATATGTATCAAATATCCAGTTATTTCAAGAAATATATTTTCTTTATTCAGCGCTATGAATTACCTGTGCTTTCGCATAAACGTGTTTGCTAATGTTATAAAAGTGTAGGTGGTGGATGAAATATAAATAAACTTGAATTACTTTATATATTTTATAAACAACTATACGAGAATATATGAAATATTTTAACAATTATTTAACTAATTGTTTGGTAATGATTTTGTTAATAATAGTTGTTCATATTTCCTCAAATCAATTTTACTCACTTTTATTCACTACTTAAGACTAGCCTAAACTCTAATGATTGGCATTTTTCGTGTTTAGATCAGTTTCTTTACAAATCTTTATTATTGTCTAATACTATGTATGTAATAAAGGTATAGGGAGACAAAGAATGATTAAAATTATATTAGGTATACTTTCTCTATATTGTACCTACTCGTATAGACAAATATGTAATTCTCCGGTCTCTAATAGTTCATTTTTTAAATACGTTTAACAATTAGGTATATATTTAGTTAATTTAGTAAATTACATTGCAATTTATTTATTCTTTAACCCTACTTTAGACTAATTTCGATTATTTTGATTTTCTGTGCAAAAATTTATGATTATCTATTACTTTTCAAAAAGCATTTAACAAATGTTATTTTTAATACGTTTCGAGTATTTGGCTGCGATACAAATAAATTGTAGTGTTAACAAATTGATTAGCATTCATTTTTCTAAATATGGTCTATGAATAAAACAAGTTAATAAGCACTAACAGAAGAAAAAGAGTATATCTAGTCAATAACACAATTCAAAATATAGGTATAACAAGGATAACCACTTAATTTAGTTTAATAAGAATACTCGTATAGTGGGCGCAAAGATTTAGTGCAAAAGGTAGCGCCCCATTATCGCGCATTGTCCGAAAATAAGTTTGTAATAAAATTTTTGCCACAAAACATAAAAGCGGTGCCGGATTTAATAGAAACTTGCATTTTTGTAGAAAGACGTAATTCGTTTTATCTTAAAATTTATAAAAAAAATATTTTTAAGTACATAGGTCTCCTATGTGACTCTCTTACAATTCTACAACTCATGCTGTTCAGGTACTTGAAGGAGACCCCCCTGCTTTCGCACTTGATCTTTGCGCCTACTATATATAACAATATGCAATCTAACTAACAATAAGTATAAACACTAGATACCTACACTGTATTTATTTATATGATATTGCGTTTCTTAATATCAATAAAAAATAATAACAATGAATGTTTATTGAAATTTCTTTATATTACTCTTCAAACATTTCGCGGAAGAGTGCATGAAAATCAACCCAAATAAAAATGTTAATTATGAAAAACAAAATAATTAATATCAATCTAAAGGAAAGTATGTTATTTAATAAAATTTAAGAAAAAAAAACAATATTTTTTTAAATTCATTGGTCTTTTAGGATCTAAAATTTAGTTATACCGATATATTGTATAATCAATGCCGAGTTAAATACAATAGCTTTAGAGATAAAATTAATTTCACCTTAAAAATAACTCCTACAGATATATAAAAATGCATTTTAATTTTGTTTATAATCGATCAGTGTGAAAATGTGCGCCAAGTTTAAACAAAAACAATCTATGAGTGAATTTACGTATAATAATATTAATAATTCATAGCGTATGAAACAAGTGTTTTACTTATCTTAGGTATTCAATACAAATTATAATTGAATTTCGAATTAAAATAATAAACGCGTTTGCATCACAAATTCGAATAAACCCAATTTACAATTAGCCTTCTAGTAATTTATACGTAACCAAAACAATGTTAGTTTGCTATATTTCCATATAAATATTTCGTTCAATGTATGTGCATATGAATTCGTATAAATTCTCGTTTCAATTTCAATGTTAAATCAATAATACCTATTTTTATTCAATAAAAAAAAGTTTTACGATGTTTGATGGGAATGGGGATGGGAACGAGAATGGAAATAGAGGAAAAAACGTTTTCGTACTCAACATTTCTATGTAGAACTAATTAAAAAAGTGGTTTTAGCAACTTTATTTAGGCATTTAGATCTCTTCTTTAATTTAATTAAATAATTATAATGTAATTTAGCAAAGTTTTACAATTCACATATACCCGATTGTACTATCTGCTGTAATTTTATAATTAATTAATTTCCACAACTAAATATGTTATTGTTCCATGATTAATTCCAATTATTTACAATTTTAGATAATAATTATAGCATTTAGGTATATTAATGTATTTTGCTCGACTATCCAAATGTGTGTTGTTGGGCAAAATATCAAAATGTAGTTTCAGTGTTTTAATAAATATTTGATTATATTTAGAACCTTAATCCTCTGCCTCTTGTTTATTAAACTCCAATAAAAATTCCTTAGCACAACTTAGCTATATTAAATAAACAATAAATTATGAAAACATTCACTATCTAAAATGTATCGACTATATATGTATATAGGGTAAATTGCCCAGCGAATGAACATACCCCTCAGTAAATGA
>JARJDW010017875.1:0-12575 GCA_030264715.1 Adinopsis sp. GC000173 | reverse complement strand
GCATTGCAGGAAAGTAAGTTGCTACAACCATTAATGCAACGTTAGTTTCTGTAACAGTGGTTTCGGCGCATATCTCTAATACAGGCCCCAATATGTGAATGGTCCAACCTAGGCGACGGACGGTCCAAATTCGGCAACTTTCCCCTATATAGATAGAGATATTCTTCTTGTGACGCAATCAATTTGCTATTTTTTTACGCGAGTCAAAATGATACTATATTGATGATTTCGGTTGATTTCAGCCTTATACGTAGTAATACTTGCATAGGCGGATGTGTTTGCACTAAACAATTGTTACAATTCGGTAAAGCGCGTTTTTGCCGTCACACTGTATGTATAGAGATATTCTTCTTGTGACGCAATCAATTTGCTAATTTTTTGCGCGAGTCCGAATGACTGGCGGTATCTTGTCGAGCGAAACGACGCTGCTTTGTTATGTTTCGGGAAGATCGTAATCAGATGGCGGCGGGTAGCGAGTTACTACTACAACATGCATTTGCTTAATTTAATGGTGGCTTTATCAAATTTCGTTTCACTTAAAAAAACGTCACGTTTTATTTCATACACAAAGCGTGCCGGAAATAATTTGGGCAAAACAGTGGGTTCCGCAACCAAACATGCACACAAAATATTATATATTTATATATTATATTATGTTCGAAGAAGAGAATAAATACATATTAATAAACTTGTTTTCCGCAAAAAAGAGCTTGAGCGTCTCACCTTAGAAACTTGTGCTATTATTGCCCATTTTTATACGAGTAGACGTAAAATTGAAAAGTTGCTGAGAGAAACAAAGAATGCCACTTACAGTTTCACTGAAAGCCACTATAATTTCTAATTAGTGATGCAAATCAATGCAGAATATATAAAATTATTAAATTTAAGAACTTTTCTTTTCATACTCAAAGTATATTTGCAAAACGTGCAAAACACATTAGTTAGGCAACCAAGCCGTCACGTTTTGCTATCATATACATCAGCGATATTTTTTGCTTTCCTTTTGAAACCATATTATTATTGAGGACTTTCAATGTAAAAAAAATATTAAAATGTATTAAAAATTGAATGAAATATAAAGAAAGTCGACGCTTACTATTCGCAAGTAAATACATACATTTGGGAAAAACCACAATAGTTTCCATTTTGAAATGCAAATCCATGTAAAATATTCAATAATATGATAATGTTTAGCTATTTTGTGTTAAAATTTTTATTGCACAGGAGATTTGCGCGTTTAGATATTAACATAAAATACACGAACGGCAACTGTATTTACTAAGGCATTAAATGCAACACAACCAATGCTTATTCTCTCGTTGCTTATACGTATATACAATAATATATAATGCATTCCTATTATTATTCATTGCCTAATAATAAACATTAAACAATGTATAGCGTCGGGTAGCTATGCGAAATTTATTAACCAACTTTTCCACGTAAAACACTTTAATCGTTTACCTTTTATTTATCATCCAATATGTGTCATAAATATCCATTTAATCATACGAGATATATGCAATGGTGCTGCTGTTGCCGGTAGATCTAACTATATAGATACATAGATAGATTAATATCTATACGCATATTGCAATAGGTGTAGGGAATGCGACGATGACAACCTTCCACCTTGTGCGAAATGAAAGCGCACGACACGTACACGCTATGCCACTTCACTCATTGCGCTGCCTGTCGTTTACTTATTCGGCATAGTTACATTCGTAGTTTGGATTGTTTTGTCTCGGTGTTGTTGTTGTTGCTGCTGCTGCTGCTGCTGTTGCAATATAGCACGCGCGCAAATTGCTTGTAATATAACTATCTGACAATTAACACCTAATTTAATTACGTACACAATTGTCGCGTTGTTGTGATAAATTGCATTTCATTCATTAGCAGGCGCAACGTCAACGAGACAAACCGCAACGACGACGACGACGACACGGCGGGGTCTTCATTTCGAATACCAAAAGCGATTTTTTATGTTATTTGTGTTGATTGAGTTGTTTTACAAAAGATTTTCATTAATTGCAACGTTAATCAATTAATTGCCTGTCGCATAGTTTAATAATATTTAAATTTTGTAATTGTTTATGACGCTTTTTATAATTATGTATGAAAAGTGACACTTTACGACACGATATATACTAGTCATATATGTAAAATCTTGTCTACATCTAACATATTTTAATACTTTTGTTATATTTATGTTTTGACACTGACAATGATGACACCTTTTGCAATCAAGTATTGTAAGATAGCTATTTAGATATCATGAGCAAAAAGTGATACTTTGCGGCATTGTTATAGTTTTAGTTGCGTAATACCTTGAATAAAGTTTTAATTTTTTTCACGTTTTCTACGAAAATAATCGTTGATTAATTACTTGTCACATAAATGCATTATTTTTTATTATAATTAATCATTTAGTGCGAAATAGTTGTTTATATGTTAAGGGTAGAAAATAACTTTGCATTTACTTGCAGAAATATTATTTATTGTTTGCATAAGAAATGTTGTCATCAAATTAATTAATCCCTGATTAATTGTTTATTGTGTTTTACATTAATGGTTTTTTAATTAAGCGTTATGGTGGTGATGATGAAGATGCTTTTTGGCTATTCAACTTTATTTTTTGCAATCAAGTAAATGCAGTCGCGCACGCTTTACCTCTCCCTATCTCGCTCGCGAATAATAAATTTACGTATAATTGAAATTTATAGATGGCAAAATTTGCGCTAACTCGCACTTTAATCGCCGCATAATTATAATAATGCATCGCGCGACGAATACATACTATGATACTTTCAATTTTCATTCAAAGCCGAAATATTATTATTTATTACTTCTATATTTTAATATGTTGAATTTATTTATCAATCAATAGTATTTTTTTTCCTATCTAACTAAACTGAATAATTATATTAATTTTGTTTTAAAAATTGGCGTTTCGTATACTAATTTATTTTTCTGAAATATTTTTTTATTATGTGAAATATATTGAATATCTTAGATATATTAGAGCAACCGTGGGCAACATTCGACCCGCAGGCCATTTACGGCCCTCAATAACCCTCCATCCGGCCCATGTAATAAAACTGTTGAATTTATCTGACTAATTTTTACACTTTTCCATCAATTTTTTATTAAAATCACCTAAATGTATGCATGTTTACAGAATATCATGAAGAATATGTAATAAGACAGACAAAATTTTCCGAGTGATTACAGTACGTGTTTCATCAAAATATCTACTAAACTTCTGCATTGTTTAACAAAATTTTGATCCGAGAGTAAATTCAACTTCTCATTTTGACCCGCAGTATTAATAAGGTTATACGTTGAATTGTTGGGAAAATAGTTAAATACGCAATGATTTTCAACTAATCATTTTATTAAAATAGACTCAATATATTAAGTAGGTGCTGCTGCTGCCGTCTAGGCGTTTGCTGTCGCCTACTCGGCGTTTGCCTTCTCCGCGGTGTCATCAGTGCTTTTCTTTTGGGACGCTCCCACACAGGTTTTCATACAATTGCATGCGTCCTGGCAAAGCTTGTTATAATTTTCAAATTGCATACCTACAAAGTATATTAAACGATAATTTTTTAGTAATAAACTGTAATAATAATGGCTACCCTCTGCGTTATTATCTACGTTATCTGCATCTGAAGCGATGCAAAACACAATCAAACACATCAAACACAACACCTTGAAAGACTTCATGATGAAATTGACGTGTTCTATCCGAAAATAACCTTTTTATACTAATTTTTTAACGAACTGCAATAAAAGCAACAGTCATATAAATTATATTTGCATAGATAATGAATGTTGAAAATTGTCTGTGAGTCAAATTGCAAGATTTGAGTCTAACCTGCGCATAAGTCTAATTTTCTTTATCGATATTCTCCCATTCGGGTGTATTTATTAGCAACTTGCTTTTTCTGTGCAAAAATGGAAATGGAACTATTGATAAATCAAAATATTTAATTATTACATAAAATGAGGAATGATAGAAAGGACCCCGCACAAAACACTGTAATTTTGGACCTCACTGAAATTTTCTGAATTTTTGATATGCCATAGTTTATGACCTCCTGAACAAATACTTCCCCGGTCAAAAAACTTTTAAATGGACAGTTTTTGAGATATAGACCATCAAAGTCACCAATTGCACAAAACAATAGCGGTTTTGGACCTCACTGAAAACTTGTGAGATTCTAATATGTTATAGTTTGAGACCTCCTGATCAAAAGTTTCCCCGGTCAAAAAACTTTTAAATGGACAGTTTATAAGATATAGACCTTCAAAGTCACCAACTGCACAAAGCAGTACGGATTTTGGACCTCACTGAAAACTTGCGAGATTCTAAAATANTTAAAGTTGGTGACAGCCCGATCAAAGTCTTCTATGGTACATAACATTTAAATGGACAGTTTTTGAGATACAGACCTTCAAAGTCACCAATTGCCATATTTCACACACACAAACAAAAAAATATACAAACGAACATACAAACATACAAACAAACATACACACAAACACACACACACAAGCAAACACACACGCATACACACATACAAACACACATCATAGAAATATGGCAGTTGGTGAATTTGAAGATCTATATCTCAAAAACTGTCCATTTAAATTTTATTTACCATAGAGCACTTTTAATCGGGCGGTCTCAAACTGCAACATATTAGAATCTCACAAGTTTTCAGTGAGGTCCAAAACCGCTACTACTTTGTGCAGTTGGTGACTTTGATGGTCTATATTTCAAAAACTGTCCATTTAAAAGTTTTTTCACCGCGGAAATATTTGTTCAGGAGGTCATAAACTATGACATATCAAAAATTCAGAAAATTTCAGTGAGGTCCAAAATCACAGTGTTTTGTGCGGGGTCCTTTCCCGGTGCTTCCACCAAAATTCATATAAGAAAAGCCTATATCTCAGTTATTATGCAAGATACGCATTTGCGGTTTGCGCCATTAGTTTTAGAATGCAAAAGTACCCCCTAGTACAAAGTTTGAGCAAAATCGATTTTTCGTCAAAAATCGCAAAAATCGTAAGGGGTACCCCTTGCCGTTTTTTCGATATTTGCAAATCTAATTATGGCACCTTGTAGTGATGTCTAATAATAGTAATAATCCCAATTTACAGCTTTCTACGACTATTAAAAGTTGTGTAAATCGATGATTATAGGAAATTTCGGAAAAATTCCTTATCATTTTTTGGATGATTTTTTTTTTTATTTTTGCATATCTAAGTATGGCATCTCGTAAAGATCCCTAATAATAGTAATTGAGACCATTTACAGCTTTCTACTACTATTTAAAGTGGTGAAGACTAGTCCACCAATAACTCAAGATGACAAGTAGTATGGTAGATAAACAAGCATACAAGTGAAATAAAAGACTTTTGATCGTGTTTGATAAATATTTAGTTTATAAAGTTAGCTTTTCACCATCCAAATGATTACAAAATCAGATGATGACTTTTTTTATTTGATTCGCTGAAATATAACATATGTTTTTCAGTGATATGTTTTGATTTTGATTTACCTATATAAAACACAAGCAGAATATGTCAAACGTTTTATAAAATATCAAATAAAATATGCGTGTGTATGTATTAATAATAAGCTGGAATTAAACAAAATTGTTGCAATAATAAAAAAAATCATTAAATTTAACACAATATCATAGCAGGAATGTGTTATTTATTAAATTATGTAAAAAGGT
The DNA here is from genome assembly GCA_030264715.1 of Adinopsis sp. GC000173. Taxonomy (NCBI): domain Eukaryota; kingdom Metazoa; phylum Arthropoda; class Insecta; order Coleoptera; family Staphylinidae; genus Adinopsis; species Adinopsis sp. GC000173. The sequence continues at coordinate 6,831 of JARJDW010017875.1, read as the reverse complement.
AGCATCGATTAATTATTCATTAAACATGAAAATGCTTTATGCAATATTTTTGTGATGATGACACACACAATTGCATGGATTTTTCGCAAATTGCATGTACAAAATGAGATTTTCGTAAAAATAAACAAATTAGTAGAGTGGTGTCATTTAAATTGATCTCAAAAAATACACGTTTCTTTCCGTTGATTAGTTCACCGGGTAAGGTACAACCATGTTCATCTCATAGTGAACATTTGACTTAGTTGATGTTTACTATGAGATGAACATGACTGTGTATGAGCGCATTACAATTATAGATAAAAATAGAATAAATTAGGTATAAAAATATTAACAAATGACAAATTAATAAATTACATTATTAAAATTTATTGTTCTAAACTTGCGTTCGGTCGGTTAGTTCACCCAGCAAGGCACATACATGATAGTGCATTACAGTTATAGATAAAAATAGAATAAGTTTTGTACAATCTGAACATACTATACAGTACAATTTCGATTTAAATGTACCGCTCCTGGTTACGAGTGCATCCAGCAGAAAAATAACAAAATTTTGAACCAAGCCCGGTAACATACACAGCCAACAGCCAACATTTATTATCGTTTTCATAAACTCGTATAACCACTATTGTGCGCGCGCGATTCGCTCTACACACAACTTCAATGCACTTTATCTAGGTGTAGTAGGTATAGATTTACACTTAAGCGTAACGGCTCCGAATTAAATACACCGCGCCGCCGGGCCGAAAAAAGAAAAATAAAAGTAATATCTAATTGAAAGTTTCGCATTGTTCTTGCCTTGCAAGCAAACATTACAATCCTCTCTCCAGCAGGACCATTCCTTTAATCGTCCAGCAAGGTATATATTGCAAATAACGAGGTGGAAATTCGCCCTTTTTCCTCCTCCTCCACCTCTTACCGCTGCATTCAAATCGTAAATTAGACGAATTGTAGTAGGTACTAGGTGCGGCGGCAATAATATATAGGAATTTAATTAATTTACTATTGATGAAAATAAAAATCGCACACAGCGGCTTTGTTGTACTACTACATACACATACATTTTTTCCCAGCAGCGTGAACAATTTTCGACGAATATAATACCGCGAATAACACAAAAAAAATCGAAAAGTTAATGGTTCGCTGATAAATTGAAAGTAATTTAATTAAATTTTGTAATGAATGAATGAATGAAAAATTCTATGCATTGAAATATTTTATATATTTATATGAAAAAATAACCACCACGCGAACATTAAATTGCATGTAGCTAGTGGTAGTAGCTAGTGCACGTTAAAAAATATTTTATATTGGAAAATTATACCATAAAACATGACGACGTCTAATATTTCGTCGTATTATTCATACTCGCTGAAAGAATGAATGCGAACGATAATAATTTGCATGTTCAATATGTTGAAATTACGCTCGCAGCGAAAAAATTTCTTAATATACAAACAAATATATGTTTAGGTATATCCGAAATGCATTATATTTATTCTTTTCTTTTGGTTTGATAGCATATTTTATCATAATTTTTATTATAATATCAACCGCAGTCTTTTGGTTATTTCTGGCCGCAATGTTTTGCTCGGATTTGGTCCAACGTCCACGGTACTTTATAATTTTTTCATACGTTTGGTCTTGAAATACATAAAAGATAATATATTATCCAGCGTTCTTAATGAAACACTAATACATAAGTTAAACAAGCTATAGTTTAGATTGTAAGCCTCACAAATTGACGGACCACAGACAGACAGACATACAGAATATGTTCTATTGTCTGTACTTAAATAATTTTACTGTGAAAATCATGCAGATTGTAACAGTCTTCTTAAATTTCTTAAAAACATGGGTAGTTTGAAAAGTTTCAAACCCTTTCATTTTTTTAAACATTTTTCCCTGTTTTTTCAGTACTTTGTTTGGATTTTCTCTAGCACTCTTCCTCTTTCAAAAATCGTAAAAAATATGAAAAGCTTGAAATTTTACAGACCGCCCTCGTTTATGAAATATAAATGGCGTCAATTTATCTTGAGTGCTCTCTTAATGGTCTATGAGCATAAAAATGTCGCATTTTAGGCCCTTTTTCCATCCAAATCCGACACTGATTATAGTCTAGCGATCATTATACGTTTATTTATCGCCAAATGATTTTCGGCTACTACTACAATAATGCAAGACAAAGAAGTAGTATATTTATGCAAAATTATTATCGATTGTGCAACAGCAACAACCTCATTAGTTATAACATAATCTAATTGACGTTCACTATATAAGTAAAATGAAAAATCTCTTTTTGCAAGCAAAGCAAGCAAAGCGCCGTGCTGCTGCTAAAACGTTCCAGTCTCTCCTCCGCCCTATATACGTATATATTCTTTTTGCCAACGCGCCAACGTTAACGTGTAGTTTTACAAGCAATAAGAGCTCTCACCTAGTTTAAACACACGCTTTTGCTATTTCCCATTATCTTAACGTGCCGGGGTGTAAGAATCCCGTCTGATGTGCAAAACAATATTTGCAACAACAACAAGAAGGAGCAGCAAAACAGCAAAAAAACATTGCGATAAAAACAACAAGATGCTGTTGTCGTCGTCGATAATAATTTGCAATTAAATTCACAATATGCGAAATAGTTACTTACACATTGCTTAAATCAATTTCCAATAAAATCGACATCGCGAACAATTGATGCGCAAACAAAAACAAAATTAATTTTCTCGCGGAGAGGAGAGATGCACAAATTGTACGCGAAGAAAGCACGTTTCGATTATATGTATATATAGCAGAGAGAAAATTTCAATCGCGACATTATAATTTATATTATACATATATATATTGTACATACACAATAACGAAGAATAAATTTAATTAAAACTACGTAAATATATACAATGCGTTCGATAAATTTAGCGGTGTCTGACTTCAAAACATCATCCACATTTCTTATGCATTTCATTTCGAATCACAAATTTTAGTTTATCCATACGTAGCAGTAGCATTTTTTATGATTGTAAGGTAAAAATTTTTTGCTTAGCAAATCCACAAATTGCCTGGTTATCAAATAAAGAGTTTTTTTTTTTAAATCCAGGAATTATCTTACGTGCGAGTTTAAAATTTGTGATTTTTTATACCAATTTTGTCCATTTGTAGATGATTAAGTATTAAACTTTACCAACGACCCTTGTATATTTAATTAAAACACTAAATATTGAATAGAAAATTGAGTGGGCAGCTTTAAAATCATCAACAAACGCATTTCTTCTTCTCACCGACGTATTTTAATGGAAAAGTTTGTTTATCTATTAGGCGCATACATAAACAACATTAGGATTATTATTAATAATAAAAGTTATTTATTTTAATAACCAAAGTTTTAATACGCGGGGATCTACGCGTGTAAACTTATTCCAACCAAGCAACTTGAGCTACTCTAGAGTAGAGAAAAAAAAAGTAGAAGCGAGAATTTTATTATTCTTGTTTACTATGTTTTTTATGAAATAATGAATGCGCGCATTAATTAAATCAAAACTTGCAACAGCAACACTGTGTCATGATGACATTTAACAGAAATGTCACTTTCATCATCAACTGAAACGTTTATTTATTTATACACATTTTGTTTTTTTATTAAAGAATTTTAGTGGATTTAGGAACGCTATTTATAATTTCAATTACCATATTGCATGTTTTAAAACGTCTCATTATAACTCAAAAAAGTTTTACAGAGTCTTGGTGGTAGTAGAAGGTAGTAGAGCACAGCAACAAAAAAAAACTTTTTCACTCCCGTTGTGTGTGTGTGTTTTTTTTTTGCTCTCGCTTGTTTGATTAAACATAACCACAAGTTTTTTTTTGTGTTGTGTTAGTATATATCTAAAATTCTTTTGGGAATTTAACGTATATCACACACATGCACATTTACATTTTTATTATTTCTAATGTTATTACATTTATTATATAAAATTATTCAACATTTATATTCCGCAACGTATGTATGTAAGTTTAATTAGTACGCCGTTCGTTCGTTTTTTTTTCTTTCTTTTAGCGCGCAAAAATGTATACTACTGTACATACTACATTTATTCATTTTTTTTGCACGACAGATAAAATATGCTTGTAACCTATAAAAGTTAATGACGAGGGTATTATATTATTATTATGTTTTTATGCTACTAGACAATCCATTAAAGCGTGTGTTTATTAATAATAATTAATACGTTTTTGGCGAGCGGGCGCAAAGATAAAATCGATTAGGTAAGATACATACTATATATATAGTAATAATAACAGCCGGTAGATAGTTGCACGGCGCAAAATATTATGCATAGTTAGCAGGCTAATAATTAAGTAATCTTAATTAATACGATTATTATTAATTATTACGAGTTTACAGCTTAATAATTTAATCCTTTGATTGATATGTCTTGTATTTAGTGGCATTACAACACAGAAATTGATAAGTTTACGTATACGAGGCCAATTTTTTAACTTACCACATTATTACAAACTTAAATTTTAATGCAAGGCATAATTTATTTAAATAATTCACAAATTTTTTACATATTTGCATTTTTTATAAAAACTACACATTTTTAATTTATATTTTCTTAAAATTTTTTAGAATATCGTTATAAAATTCATAAAAATAAGAAAAATGTAAAAATAAATTGGATAAATAGCGAATGTAATGCATGAGTTTGATTAACAAGATTCTTTATAGATAAATTTTGTACATATTTTATTAAAAAAATAACAAATTTACAAGAAGAAGAAGAATTCTAATCTCAAATGAATTGTTTGACCTTTAAAGGTATAGAAGTGAAGCATTAAATAAACTAACTTAACATACAGGCCTTGTAACTGATTACGTGTGCCTCATTTTAGATAAAAGTTATCCCATGGGCGTCAACTAGCGTTTATCGAAAAGTTCCGACAGCGATTAACAAAATTTTCAAATTTTAAACAATTTTATGTAAAATTAACGTACAGGTCTCGTAATTAGTTACGTATGTGCTGTGTCATTTTAGATAAAAGTTGTCTTGTGTGCGTCAATTAGCGTTTATCACACACACACGGAAAGTTGTGTGCGCCGCCGCCGATAAACAACAACACGGCCCTGGTCATAAATTTCAATCAAATCGCTGATTTGTGATAGGTAATTATCGATCTGAACGAAATGTATTTGAAATTGAATTAGTAGATCAGTTGAGTGTACATCACACACAAACACACACACACACACATACACATTTCATAAAGACCAATAATTCACTAATCCATTGACGTTGAGGTAGATTAGCTTATGTATGTGAAAACTGTTACCATGCCATATTAATTATGTCATTATCATTTTGCTAGCCCCAAACAGCTAGTTTTTTTCATCCATCAGGGCGCGCGCATCCGAAACTTTCTTGTTCTTTAATGAACTTCATTACGGTTCGCTAATTGAGTCAAACAAGAAGGAGGAGAAAATAAGGAAAACACAATTACAATAATGACCATCAATTTTTCATTAAATGCCGGCTGCGCTATGAATATTTAACGGTTTTTAGTTTAGCGCGCAATTAAAAATAGGAAAACAGAAAAAAGAACGACTACGTACACACACAAAACGTTGGCAGCGTCGGATAAATTGCGCTGAAAGTGTGGACTTATTCATGTTTGTCACGAAAGTGGAAAATAATATGTTGTTATATAAACAAGTCAAGAACATGTTTGTGAGTGTGTACTTTTTTTCTTGGTGGCGGCGAAGAAGTCGCGCACACAACCACCACCGATATTCGCAAATCATTTAAACGGCTCTTTGTCTGACAGAAAAATGCTTTTTTCTGGTCTGGCTCGCCAAATGGAAAATATATATATTATCTATGGAGAAGAAATGCATTCTTTATCAAAATATTTGATGTAAGTGGATCAAATTTTATTTTTGAGCCAAATGGAATGCCACGCTCGCTCGTTTTCTTCCCTTTGAATGTCGCTGCTCAACAAGATTTTTAGTATTAGGAATAATAAAAATCTACAAGTAAATTGATTGTTTCTTAAAAAACATCTTATTATATAAATATAATTGATTCAAATTTCTTTTTTAAATGTATTTTTTAACGAAATTCTCAATAAAATTAACTAATCATGTTAACTAACTACTAATAATTACTACTACTAACTATACTACTGGACTAATAACTAATACTATTTTTATTTTGTGAATTAATCAATTAATTTAATATGGTTCACCACTGTAAAATTATGTTTGTTGTTTCAACCTTAATTTAATATTCAATCTATTTGTGGTTTTTCATTTTCATTTTCAGATTTATTACAACAAATACAAATTGGCAGGCCGATTATATATTGGCGATGGCAATTTAAACTGACATGCTAACGACTGTTAAGTATATCACACGCCCAAAACGTAATCCGCGTTGATATTCGTTCGGTGCGACGCAAAGGGGAAAGCAGCTGAAAATTGGCGCTGAAAGAATGCGGTGTTGGTATACAATACATCCTTTGCTAAACAAGTTGATTTGTCGACACGATTTCGCTTGATAAAAGCACAGCTTTTTGCTAAAAATATTTTTTGTTAATCATACGTTGGCCAATACATAAATTCTTTTGACTTGTTAGAGAAGATATTGCACATTAAGTGGATGGTTATAAATATTTCGTGCACTTTTTTTCCACCCGCCGCCTCAAGTTGATATGCATATTATTATCCTACTAATTGTTTTAAAGTGACTTGTAATATTGTAGAGTATTTATTTGCACACAGTAAATCAACACAATATTAAATTTAAATATTAACAATTCTAAACGGCTTTAATGAATATTTATTAG
>JARJDW010017872.1:0-39350 GCA_030264715.1 Adinopsis sp. GC000173 | reverse complement strand
TAATAATAGTCTTAAAATAAGCTTGTTAAAGCAAAAGGTGTTGAAACTCTATTATTTTGCACAGTCATTAAAATTTCAAAATGTCTTCGTGGAATTTTAGAACGATTCATAAAAAACGATTTAATATTAACACCTTTTTAGGTAAATAATAAATGTTTGCTGATGTTTTGTTTAATTGTTTAGTTTTTGGTATTCAGAAAATGGTTACATCAAAATTAAATTTGAATATTTTTTTGTGATAATGCAGGGTTAAGCGATAAAGTTCCATTAGTTTGATACATTATTGGATGAAAAAATATAGTTGAAGCATTGTAATGATACAATAATTTGGAGAGTTTTAAATCAATGTTTGTTAAAGTTTGTTAAATATTAGCAATCACGTATGTTCTTCTAATTTTTGGTTGATTGGTTTAAATGATTTGACGTTTGGGGGAAAACTCGCATAAAATTTTGATTAGAATGAGTTTTTATTGCTGCGTAACAATTTAGCATGCAATAATATGTTTATAAAATGTACGGGCTTTCGGGTAAAACACAACTTGATGGTTTAAATTTCCAATACGGTTGTTTGTTTATGCAAAAATTTCGGATAAATGTAGTACGAATGTAGTTGAATAATCAACAATTTATAATGTTGTTTACGTTTGCTATTGGTATTCATCCCTTTATAACGAGAATATCACCCTCTCATCAAACCGGAACCGGAACTACTATAACAGACACCTAATATACAAAACGCAATTTGAGTAAAGCCAACCTGTTTGATGGTTCTTCTTCATCCTCCCCCTATTTTATATATAATAAAGTATTTTTAAAAGATGCTGGCGGAGGAGGGTGCGATCGTGCAATTTTACAGCGTGCGTGTATTTATAAAATGCGTTTAGCGATGGATAAAAACACCATTTAGAAGGCGTTTAAATGTCATTTGATGGCTTTTAAATATCAGAATTATACACTTGATGTTGCGGTTAGCGGAATATCAACCCTACTTGTGTAATAATAATTTTTTTTTTCGGTGAAATGCGATGGTAATTTACACGCCGTGACAGAGTAGTGAAAAAAAAAGAATATGGAACGTTGATTCGTTTTTGAGCTGGTTTTGTGCGCGCTCTCGCAACAGTTCGTGCTTTGAATGCGCGCTCCAGCTCTCAAATAATAAAAAAAATGTGAATTATTTCTGTGAGCTTTATGCAGAAAACAATTTGGTTTTAAAATAGGATTATTTAGAAGCATATAAAGGAATAATCTATTTAAATGTGCTAATGAAATGCGATAAAAAGCCTTCTCTATTCCATTCCTCACATGTGCTGGATCTGATAATGGAAAAGTATTTGAAATGGCGTCGGTTTTATTCTTTTTTTTTGTGTTAGTTAGTGTTATTATTGTAGCGCTGCAATGATGTACTATATACGATTTTTTTGTAATATTAAGCAATTTCGTGATTTACATTTTCTTATAGTTACATAGTTAGATCGTTTTGATAAATTCGTGGCGTGAATCGATTGTGAATGCATTAAGGAAATTGTTTATATTGTATACTCGAAAAAGTATTATTATAAATAATTAAGTTGGAATAAATCAATATTTATTAGGAGTTTTCGCATTAAATTCATATTAGTTCGTTATGGTTGAATGGAAATTTGATTAATATTTAGCATTGCTGTAATTTATATTTATAATAAGCATCAAATTTATATTATGCATTATTTGCTCAATTTTCACAACCCATTCCGCATGATTTATTGCATTTTTCGAAAATCGCACACAACCACCGCACCGCCGCCGCAGCCGTCGCAGCAAACATTTTTTTTTCGTTTCGTAATAATATGAAATATAATTTATCATTTGTGAAATATTGCGTTTTGCAAAAAATTGGCTATTTATGTGCGTTTTTTAAGATTGTTATAGTTTAGTTTAGCATATATGCAAAGATCTGATAATGGAAAATATTTGAAATGGCGTCGGTTTTTTACTGGTCGGGTGGGTGGCGAAATGTATGCTGCTTGTGTGCTGTGCTGCTGGTGTAGCGTCGCGACGATGTATTGTTGTGTGACGCACGAGCGTCCTGTTTGTGGAAAGTCATGCTTCATCCATTCGCCATTGCTCGCCAAATGACTTTTACAATTGCACTATAACTTTATCTCGTGCATAATCTACCCCCCAAGTAATGAATAATGGAAAACCAACTCTTTTTTTCGCTTCTTTCCAACTCTATAATATATATTTTTTTCTGTAAAAAATGTGCAATTGGTTTGGATGTGTGTATGTGTATGTGTGCATATATTTCAAGTGGTTTTTATGTAACGTTTGCATGAAAACTTTTAAGCCTTCAAGCTTTTGATGAAAGTTTTGCTTGGAAATCCCACTTCCTGGTTTTAGACTACACTATACACACGTAGTCTATGCAAGATTTGGTAACAATCCTTTATGTTATGCACATTCTCTCCGAAGGATAAGATCTCCGCACTTTACTCCATTTCAGCGTTTAAATTATTCCAACTTCTTGCAAGATCTCTCGCTAAGTGTAATATTTTACTCAGCGTCGCATAATTTTTTTCGTCTTCTTCTTCTTCTTCAACCCCTGTCTAGTTTATAATCACACACATATACAGGCGCACACAGGGAAGAGAAAGGAAAAAAAGGGTTGTCAGAGTCTCTTAACATGAATTCTAATCAAGAGCGTTCAACTAATAGCGTAGCGTTTGCGGTTGTTTAAAAACGGTTTCATTTTACATAGTAAAAGGGTTTTCTGCATTAATTGACGTTTTAAGGACGCTTTAATTGGAATACAATTTGCGGCAGAAATAATATAATAAAATGTATAAATCGTCTGACGTGTGTATGTGATGAATGTTGGTTTTTTTATTGCATTGTTTAGCGAATTTTTATATCATTTTCTACATTTGATATTAAGCATTTTATCGTTATTTTATTAATGAGAAACAATTATTGGAATTTTTTCTTTTAAAACTTAATGATGTATTTTTCAATATGGCATTGACGTATAAATATTTATTATGTTTTGAGAAAAAATGTGCAGCGCGCGCTTTTGTTTTGTTTGTGTTTGGCGCTTTGGCATATTTTTCGATGATGGGAAAATCGTAGTTTATTAGGGAAATACCAATTGTGGTTTCATATCATCAGCATAATTTATTAGAATTTTAAATTTTTGCGAGAATTATGATTTATCCTTGTAAGTGTTCACTAAATTTTTGTTTTTGCCGGGTGCGGTGAAAGCGAAACATGATATTAATTAATTATTTATGAAGAAACATTTGAGATAGTTTTAATTGAGTTGAAATAAAAAAATTAATGGACTTGAACGCAACTTTGTATAGATATACGTATTATTGCATAAAATTCTTTCATAATAGCAATGTCGTAAAAATATGTGCATTTGATTATTTGGTTTTTGGTACGTTTTGTATGGGAAAATTATAAATGCGTCGTTGTTGTAGTTGTTGTTGTTGTTGTTGTTGTTGTTGCTGTTAAGAGGAAAATATAGGTATTGTAAATGTAGGTATGTTATGTTGATTCTTTCAGTGTGGAGAGTGAGTTTTACAATAGTATAATTTAAAATTTTAATTTAAAATGTATGCGGAATGGTTATAATGGAGTTATATAGTATAGGTTACTCTTGTTATGCCATATATCATGGAATTACAGTGGGCTTTTGGTATGGGTTGAGTCATGCATTTTAGGGCCGCATAAACGTAGACATATTGCGTCACGAGTCACGTACGGACATTTATTACTTATTGATGTCATGAGATAAGGGTGAGGTGATTGGTTATTGAGTGTCTTGTGCGATTCATCCAGGGCAGATGCTCATGTGATGCATATTACAAAAACGTCGAATGAACAACGCACAAACACACCACTCTTTCATTTCGATTTTAAATAAGCTATAAAGGCGTGTTGCCCCCGAAGGCTGGTTGCACTTTAAATCATATTTGACACTTTTCTGCATTGAATGTGCGCAGTTCTTTGTTCAAATTTAAGTGGATTCTCATTACTTCTTGACTGTTGTTAATTTTAACAAGCAGCAGATGTTAGATTTATTATTTTGCAATCAAGTGGAAGAAACTAAATACGAAAATATTTCTTCTTTTCTGTTAATGCGTGAAATTGATGGAAGAAAAAAATGTGCAATTTTAGCGAGTTAACGTGCTGGTATGATGTGAAAAAGCTGCCAACTTTCGACGTTGCTTTGATGGCGATGCCGATGCCGCCTGAAAAGTTGGAAATATATTGATTTTTTTGCTTGTTTGCTTGCCTCTCTCGCTTGTTGTATTCCGCTTTTTTAATGATTAGCGTGCGTTAATTGATTTCGCTGCCCAATTTGGTGTTTGGCCATTATCGGTGGCTATGTTTGTGCGAAAAGTGCCTTAAAGAACTAGCATAAAAATGTAATTTTCATGCAATTAACAAATGGAGTAGCTTGGTTGGTCGGATTCGGAGCATAGCGTCTCGTTTTACAACCGTCAAGAATTTTAATTCTCTGTTCCGTAGAGGAATTTTATTTGCGCGGAAAGAAACGGCTGTCGACTGTCGGTCCTGTTGTTGTTCCTGCGGCACGAAGTCGGGACATGCTTGACGCTTGCATCGTTTTACTTGTAATTGGATTCTCATTTCCGACGCATTCAGAATTGCGATAAAGGCCATCTCGCATCGGTTCGCCTCGCGTTCTTTTTCTTCTTCTTCCATATAATAGGTGTGTAGTGTGGCGTATCTTGTGCGCACCGCACACCGCACTTGGAAAATTTTAATTGGCCGCGCTGTTCCATCCTTTTTTGGCCACTTGCGAAAAATGTTCGCAAAACGCAGCGCGCATCGTATGGTAGGTTATTCAGGACACGTCGTTTTTAAAAACCGATTCGGCGATTTATCATCGCAAAATACTTTGCTCCTCTTTTTTTCCTTGCCTCTTCTCTTCTCTTTTCTTCTCTTCTTTTCTCTCTACTACTCTCTGCGAGCTCTCGCTCGTCCCGAAAAGCTCAACCAACCGATCATCGAAACGCATCGAACGACCGACTGACTCTCCGCAAAAGAATTGTTTAATATTATTAAAATAGTTTAGCGTTGTTATAAATTTTTATATGTTAAGGTAAAAAAAACCAGCGCGTACGCACCGGAAAGCACCGGCTGCTTTAAAGCAGGTGCAACTTCTTATGTATGTAATGTAACAACAACAACCAGCAGTAACTGAATGCATTATGCACAATTTAATTACTAACATGTCTGTTTACTATTATTAGCATTTATATTCTTTTTTTTTTCGTTGTTCTGCAAAACATGCTCATTTAAATAACCATTAATTTATTAATTGTTTTTATCGCAATGAATCTGTTTGTTGTTAATAATTACTTTATTAGCCGATTTTTGAGCGCCGGCGCAAAATAATATCTGCTCTACTAGCAATTTGTACACTATTTTTAGACTTAATAAGCTTAATAATCTTCGATGTGTATCGATGAAACCATTCTATCTTTAATCGAAATTTGCATATATTAAATACACATTTTGTTTTATTATTATTATTTGCATGTAAAAGAAAGCAATAACAGTTTTATTGATTGAAATTTTATGCTGATTGATTAATATTCTTGCATAGTAAAATTTATATGCTTCAATCTCGAGCAACAGCACTTATTTTCGATTGAATTGACAAAAAGGTAATAATTTATGGTAAACTTTTGTAAGCATGAGCCTTTCATGAAAGAAAAATGTGGTGATAAATCAGCGCAAAAGGGGTGAATTATAGTAGATTGGAAAAGCGCATGCTTTCCACAATATCTTTTAGTTTTTTTTTCGGTAAATATTTTCTTAGTAGCAGTAAAAGAGGGATCAATAAGCAAATAAACATGGAGAAATATAGAGAGAGAAATGTTTGCTTCGAGCAAATTTATCGTTAATTTCAAACAAATCAAAACGAAATATAACATGCATATAAATTAACATTTTCAATTGATATTATTTATGAGATGGTTTTTCTCTTTTAGAATTAGAATTCAATTACAATGAAAGAACCTCACGTTTTAGTGCGTTGTTGTTGGTGTTCTTTTTTTCTTCTTATTCTTATTCTTTTTGGCGTCATGCTTCATTTTTTGGTTTTGGTTTATGATCGGGAAGAACGTGTAGGAGTTGTTACGATCATCTATTCTGATTGTTTGAACACACTCTTTACACTATACATGGCGAACAAATGAGGAAGTGATTTATTGAGTGGCCACTGAATATTTTATTAATTAATAGTTAATTTCTCATGAGCAGATAATATATCATAGTTTTTCGACGTTCATTATAATTAGTATTAGGTAATATACATTGGCGGCACACAATAAATCATTAAACTATCATGAATCTGTTCAAGATAACAAAGTACCTATTCATATTGCTAGCTCGTTAAGCGCGAAGAACCATAGTTTATAAAAGATATTGTCAACAGCTTCACTCGGTGGCTGAATTGCATGCACCACTGTGAGCGGTCACGTGGTCGCTGTTGTTAAAAGTATCCGCCTCTCATTGTCTATAATTACACGTTGCGAACAAAATTGTATTCGCTAATGGTTCGCAATTATGCTACTGTAAATTATCAGGAATTGCACGCATTTTTCTTAATAGCGATCGACGTGTACGCTTTTATGATGTCTTCCACCCTTCCTTCCACATATCATTTTTTTTTCTTGTTCTTGTTCGCGTTTGCGTTCGCGTTCGGTGCGCCGAGTCGGCGTGTTGTGTTATCTGCGCATTGCAATTATAATGCCCCGATCGCATACTAATAAATATTGAATTTTGAGTTGAGCCATTTGTCTTTATGTGTATACAATTATAGTATTTAAAAAGATGTTCTTGGATGGCTTTGATTACAGCATGATTACCAATCTCGGCGAAGCGCGCGCGGTGGTGATGCTCTCGCAGATCCGGACTGGATCTCGACTTGGGAGGTCCACCAGCCACATTTCTTATATATGAAACTCTTTATCTTTATTTCGTTTTATTTTATTCCTACTACACCAATTCATAAACGAAATGTGCGGCTAAACGTTTTTACACAATATAAAAAGCGCGCAAAACCATAAATTCCTAAATTGCTGCCATTTATTCTAATTTTCCGTGATTAAACTTTAACAATTTTCGGGATTTTCATATCAAATATAAATTGAAATATTTCTTCATTATCAGATTAAATTATTTACATTATAGCTTTTTCGTATCGATAAATATAACACTCGCATTTTTAACACGAACGGAAAAACAAAACCCTTTGAAGTTGTTATTATACAATACAAACACTAATAATAACACTCCGATAATCTTTATATTAATGGGATTATCACAAATTCTTGAAATGTTTCATTCAAGAATCATTAACGAAAGAACACTATTTGCATTTTATACTTGACATTTTAAACATCTTCACACTACCAATTCCATTTTATTGATTACTACCACCATTCCAAATTAAGTATGCGATTTTAGATGAATTATTGAAATAATGCAGTTAGATATTGCAGTCGTTGCATAAAAATTGAATGTTGCGGCCACATATAGTTCGAAATTTGCTGAAATTTGTTCGCTAAGAGTTTGTTTAAGTGCATTGTAAATTGTTGTCTTTACAAAAATATGTAAATAGTAAAATTGCTAAATTTGAATAAAAGTAGTGGTGAAGAATATTATATACAACTTGCATTCAAATCCTTCGACAGTACCAAACTCTAAGATATATTATTATGCTAATAATAAGTCATGCCAATTTTGTTTTTTTTTGCAAGAAAATAGTAATTAATCAATAATATACTCTTCCATGGTGTTTATTAACATTTCGAACGATCAATGAGATTATTAAAGCATCGGTGGTAGAAATAACCGGCTATCAGCCATGATTTATAAGCCAACACATTTGAATATGCTGCATTAGATTTTCACATTTCTTTAATAAACGTTTAGTTGTACTTATAATATTTATTTCTCACTCAAAAGTGTCAATTTCTTATTATATGTTATACATTACGTCTACATTTACATATTTTTTTTATCAAATTAGACTTATTTTAGAGTACAAATTGGGGAAATACTTAAACATTTTTAACTGCATTTAGTTCTTGTGGAAATTTATTCTCTCAGACAATGTTGTTGCAAGCTTTTAAATAATTTCATAATTAATTTTGTTTAAATCAGCATGCCTATAATTAATAGTAAATTTATTAAGCATAAAACTTTGCTGAAAATTGCTTTCTTTTATTGTGTAATTATGAAACTCACACAGATTGATATCTAAATTATAATTTATTATTCAAGCAACTCGTCTGTATGTGGTAGTATGTGGTATACAATGTGTAAATGCTTTTGAAATCGTTGGATTAGTATAATATTGAAAATTATGGAAATAAAAGCTCGCACATAAGTTATAATTTGATTTAATTTATTGCTAAAGTGCACACACGTTTAGTGCGTTAATAAAAACAATTGTGCATGCGAAATGCGCTTTGAAATCATTAGTTAAGTCGTAATAAACTATAGCTCGAGAGTGGAAAATAATGGTATTGTTGACAAGATCGGTAAAAAGACAATCATTCCAGCCATAATAGTAGGATTGATGCAATTACAAGATAATAAGTCTGATTGTAATTGTGCTGGTTGGCAAGATGATTGTATATATAACGTTGTGGTGCTGCTGCGTTTTAATAAATTGAATTTGTCATTGTATAATTTAGTAGATATTGGGGGCGAGCCCGATTGAGATAAAGTTGTTTTCCTGCTGAAACAATAAGAGAAAAAGAATAAGGGCTGCAATATTGTTGCGTAGGTGTTGTTTGGCGATGTGAATAATCGTCGTACGTTCGCTTCCAGCACTTAATAAAACTTGGATGGCGATGGCGATGGCGATGTCTATGGCTATAGCTACAGCTATGGCGAAAAACGGCCGGTTGGTCGGCTGCCCGGCCATCTGTGGAGAGTGGAATAGACGTGTATTGAACATTCTCGGTGCTCGTCGCATGTCCTGCAAATTGTGTGCAAAATCTTTATATCGTTTCGCATAAAGCGCACTCAATTACAATATCGGACCAAAAGCTACCGCACTCGTTCACTATTTGATTAAAATTACATGTAAACTAGCTGCAGGCTTGTTTTACATTCCATTGTTTGCAGTTTTGAGAGAACAAAAGCGACGTCGTGCGGCATTTCTCTTACTCCTTTTAATATAAGTCTTAATTTTTATTCCCGCCTTTTTCATAATTTTTATATCATCTAAACGAAACAATACACATTTTTGCATTACAAATCTTATTTAAATCAGCACGCGATATCATCATCAGGAACATTTTTTTGATTCTTCGCATTCAGCTTTTAACCTAAATAGTATAGTAACGTCTCTATAAGCAAATGTAGCGTTCGCGCTGCAGCGACAGCAACGGCAACGGCAACATTTTCGTTATTTCGCTGAACAAAAAAGTTGCTTTCTTGTAGTAAATCATTGTGTGTGTGAGCGTTGCTATTATAGCAACAATCATCTTGTGGACTCCCTCCTCTACCCCCCTCCCCCCTTCTTCCCCTTGTACATGAACATTAACCGAAAATTACATATTATAATTTTAGTTTTTTGGTGGGCAAGAACTCACCAGCCTATAAAAATAATAAACATGTAGTTTATATTCAACCAACAAAAAATATTATAATAAAATTACTTCATTAAAAACGCCATTCATAATTACATTATTTATGAATGTTAAACTGTCTAGGAATAAATTTTTTGCTGGCGCAGTTCAATGAAATGTAAATTTTTTCCCTCTATATTATTCAAGCAATGCAAAATGCAAGCACTATTTGCCGATGTGTGTCGAGTTAAATAAAGTGAATTTCACTTGCAAAGCGAGCCCTAAGTGTAGGTGCTTACCCAAGATATGTAATTTATAGTTTGTTCTGTCAAAACGCTTTCTTATTTATTGCCACGAATCCGTGCTTACACCATAGTTACATAATGAGTTTCTATTATTAATGATGATGGACTGTCTTGCACTTTGCTTGTGAGGCATACATTCATTTATTCATAAGATTAACACACACACACACACACACATAAGTACATACACAACATATCTTCATCCGCTTTTTTACCATCTATTTTAAATTTTAAATAAAACGAAAATTCGTTGTAATAATGGTTATAACGCATGACGCATACTCTTATATTGATGAGATTAAGAAATAGATCAAAAAGCCATGACAGGTTTCAATTAAAGTGCGTGTGCGCGTTGCATCATGCCTAATTTAAAATATTATTTATTAACATTGAATGAAATTTATCTAGTGGCAATGTGATGATGATGATGGCAGTAGCAAGCAGGTAAACGCATAGAAAATTTTTGTGTTGGAGCGCGCTATTAAATCAATATATGTAGAGTTTTTTTGTGGTTGAGGGAAGTCAGATGTAAAGATATGATGCACGCGTATTTCCTCTTTTTCAAGTTATTTCTCGATTTATAGTCATTGTCCGAATGTTTTATCTTTCATGTTTGATCAAGCGACTCAGGTATCGTTTGTTTGCTGGAATTAGAATGAAAAATATCGTGTTCACTTTAGGAGTTGTTGTTCTCGGAGGGTTGGGTCATTCGTTTTTTTTTTAAAGTCAGATTGAATATCTTGAATAGGTGTTTATAATGCCATAAAATTAGGATTGTTTGGGGGTTTGTTTATGGGTTTATGGGTGGCCTTTTTGTACTACCAAATTAGTATGAGGTGAAGCAATTGATTTTCTCTTAAAATTTGTTATTTAGTCACGGCGAATAACTAATAAATATTTTAAGGGTCTAACCAGCCACAACTTAGTAATTTCGCGTAAGATGGTGGCTGGCTTAAGTAAAAGACATGTTTACAGCTCGAGGACTTAGGTAAACTTGTAAAGTTATGCGCAACACGTAAATAGCGCCCTTGTAAAGTACCATTTGGCTTTCATTATGGCTGCACACACACACCCCATCCAAAATATTAAATCTTGGTTTTAATTGCTGCTATTAATTACGATAGCAGTTTGTCTTCCTGCGAGTGTTTGTTGCGTATGAATTAGTTTTCAGGAGCGAACTAATTAGAAGAAAGTCGATGTATCTCCGGGGGTCCCACAGCATTGGCCTACTCAAAATGGCTGGCAACGTCTGACATGGGAGCTGCCCGCTGTGCCAACAAGAACACAAAGATTTATTACTTCGCTCTGCTATCTCACCCCCTGCCTCTTAAAACTCTTCTTGTTGGTTTTTTCTTCTGTTCGTCGTCCTCTTCTCATTTTACATACACCCACTTAGTGGTTGCTTCTCACGCCGACTGAACAAGAGCCCTTAAAAGTATTACTTTTCTTTCTACATATGTGTCTTCTTTTCATTTTTCTAAGCCGCACTCACTTAATATGATGAATGACCATTGTTAGGTTCCTCCAAATGCTGCTTTAACATCACTAATCAACTCTAAGATCGGCCTTCCTCATTAAATTTATTCATCTGATCAATAACCGACAATAATATGTATTATATTCCTACATACCTACGAATTGTTTTCATCATATTTGTTTGCTGCTTCGAACTTTCGAATTTTACAAGTGATCATAGAATTTTGCGCGGAACCTTTTAAAAAAGGGACTTTAAAGCAATAAAAAAAGGAAAGTTTTTTTTGTGTATAGATGCGTTGTTAAACGGCGCGGCGCTTTCTACAACGAATAAAAAAGCGCTTCTATTATTATGCGAGAAATTCGTGCCCGAACGATCGTATTTAGGGATTTGTTTATTTGAAATTAACGCTATGCGAGAAAATTATGAGTTGAAATATAGAAATTTATAGTATGGTGCGCGTCTTTGCATCGCCCCTAACTAACGAAAAATCTAAAATTACCGTCTCCACATATCAGTAAGAATACCACATTCATCAATGCCAGAGGGTTTTAGCCACGGGCCTCCGGGTGATTTATTTGAATTTAGGTGTATGGAGAAAGCGAGTTCGGTGAGACAAGGGTGGGTGTTGAAGATAGGGAGGAACAGTAGCGCGCATTATGGCTGCTGGGTCAGCTCAGCCCTCGGGGACCTACATTCATGATGGATTCCCACTTCCATCCTGGCTGGCTGGCTGTGGCTGTGTTATTTTTTTCTCTCTTCGCTTTCGTATAATAATATTTTTCTCTACTATCTTTCCTAAATGTGTTTTCCATAACTTGCTATTTTAATTAATGAGATTCTGCGGTTCGTTAGCAGCCTGGGCTATGAATTATGCTACGGAATGGGATGTTCGCTATAATACATCGACTGCACATGTGCCTCACGTCCCATCTATTTCAGGGGTGGCAAAAGAGGTGAAAGCCAGCCAGACAACAAATCGGCAATCGTTTATTAAAATGCAATAATATGCAATGTTTTATTAAGACCGCAGCTGTTTTGTGCGCAAAAAACACGCACTTTGCGGACACTATTGAATTATTGACTATCGATAGCTTCCGTCCGGGTCTACACCCTAGTAAAATCCTAATCGTAAATCATAATAGGTATAAAGGACCACTTCCTTACACACATACACATACACAGCCATACACATTTATATATCTATATAATAGAATAATCGAAAAACGATTTTAATTAAGCAAAAGCGTTAGCAATTAACGCGCTTTAGAATTGTATCCGAATCTGAATGAATTTTATTATTTTTATCTCGCCCATTGAGACGGCTTCCTATTAAACCAATTAAAAATAAGACAATTTGAATTTCAAGTTTCTCTCCCCCCAATCTTATTTAAACCCCTACGTTTTGAGAAAAAATATTATTATAATTTCTTTTTTATTCCTGGTTGGTCTTGTGATGCATTTATTTGATGGTTGCCAGATAATAATGCAGCCAGGGGATGGTAATAAAACAGTCAGGAGATAATTAGTTCTGCGACACCCTTTTATGTTATTACAAAACAAGGTTTTCGGGTATTGAACTCTATTATATAAAACATGCAGCGTGCGCGAGCTCGCTGGCTCGCAAACGCTTCTAATATTATAATTTTAGTGCTTTGGGTGATTTATTTGATAATTCTTTAATCAAATTGATCGTAATTATGATAACAAAAAGAAATTTTTATTAAGGAGGAACGTTTAATGTATGGTTTTTTTCATGTCGAATTCACATTTACAGTTAATGAAAGCCGGTGATTACAATACAATTGAATTTTTTTTAAATTACTACATGAGTATGTTTTTTTATTAGCAGAAACTGAAGCGTCGTCAGACAATTTTCAGTTATAATGATAGTGATACGTGTGTAATTCGGCACACTGTTACATGAATTGCTGTTCCAGCGTTATTTATAAGCACCATGTCCATGTAAACATGGTCAATAAACAGACAATGCAAAATTATGGTGCGTCCCCATAGTCACATTGATTCTGTAATTGTGTTTACATCACACGAATCGAATTGCCTGCCTGCCTTTAGTTTTGCGCCAAATAACCGATCGCTTCTTACTTGCAAAAGCAATATCTTTCCTCATACTCATAAATAGAATTACCAGTCAATTATCGCAAACGCAAACGGCGCGCGCGGTTCAAACAAATTGAATTACATACGATTTATTCAACTAATTAGCGCCACGATGAATGTGTTGTTAAATGTACGCAAGCACATCGTTGCTTCTATTTTTTTCATCTTCTTCCTCTTCATGGCGCACTCTCTTTTCTCTGCTCGACATTTCTAATTCGGATTATTCTAATTTTGGCGCACACGAAATTCCCCTTCGATTCAGTTGCGTTTAACAAAGTCTAACGCGCTCGCGCCCTTAAATAACTCAGGACATCTTGCGAGAGTAATATTACTTTTCCTACCTCAGGGCTGCATAAAGAAGTGGAAAGAAGAGGGGTAGGGGGTGGCGGCTGTCCGGATGATTTGTCACCCTATTTTTGTGCAGGTTTTGCACCGAACGAACGGGGGACCAATTAAAGTAGGCATATAAATTGTGTGTCCTCCTGGCAATTGTCAAATTTATACAGCGCGTACGTAGAAAACTGGCGGCGGAAAGAAAAAATTTGTTTGAATCGATTAGGGGGCGGCTTAATCAGCGAAATGTATATTTATCCAAACAGCATGTCAATTTAATCTTATTTGTCTTTCGATTCCCTTTTTTCTCTCACTCGCTTGCTCTTTTCGGGACCAAGAACTTTATCAAATTGTGCAACCACCATGAAATTTCCTGAGTTATGTTTATTTGGTAATTTACTATATTGAGGGGCGTTGCTTCGTCTTGTGTGTGTGTATGTGTGCATGTGTGGATGCTCCATGGACATGCTTAAACTTTCGAAACGTCCATGCGATCATCCTCTGGGAGCGATTCAATCGTCGCTTTAGGTTCAGAATGTTTACAATTTGATTTCGTGTTTGTACAAGCCTGCTCCCTTTTAAAAACAACGTTGCTCTGCATAATTTACCTATAAATCCTTTAAACGCATGTATAATTTAAGGGCAATAACTTGATTTGTATGTAAATCACTTAATTATGCCTTCGCGTATTATTATTTTTTTTTATTCGTCCAAAATGAAAAAGAAATCGTCAGTTTCAATTTTTACGTGGACAGGTAAGGCAATCTTATACGCTGATTGGTTAAGCAAGATGCGAATCAGCTAATATTTGATATTTATGAGTGAATTGATAAGATCGGCGGTGATAGATATTGAAGGAATGGCGATATCGTCTTCATTACCTGCACTGCATGCTCTCATTTTACATATCTCGATGCACGAAGATTACTAAACGACTTTTAATGCTTTTTGCTCATGCTATTAACGAAATATGAGTTTCGCATAGTCGTAAAATGTGTGTGTGTGTAATGTGTGTATAGTAAGTAAGTAGTAGCCCATGCGTTGCGTTCAGTTTCTAAGGTAGAATATCTCAATCAGCTTCCACGCACGCAATTATCGATCGGCTCGTAAACATTGCAAATTCTATGTAAGTCGGGCATAAAGAGTTGAGATAAATTAATACTGGTCTTATTAATATACGAGTCTGGTGCACTTGCTGGCTGGCGATTCGTTTATCCAGATAAATACAGTCATAAATAACCCGTGGCTTCCAAAACTGTACGTGATTAATCACGCCCGTATTTACTGCAACTTTTTGAATTATTTCATTGTCTGATGAGTTATCTCTTGCGCGTCCTTGCGCCTCACTCCTCCTCCTTGTCTCACTTTGTTTCGTTTACCTGGCCTCAGTGAACTCTTCTCTTGCCTCAGCCACTTTCGTTTTGGTATGCATGGGTTCCATCTCTCTTACACAATATAATTTTCATTCCATCTTCACGGACCAGCAGGGAGTCTCGTACCTGTACCAATCATAGGGCGGCGTTTATTCTTTCAGGCCCGAAAGCGTAAGGACCGAGGAGCCTTATGACATTCTCTCATTTAAACTCTAAAACATTCACTTGCTCAAAAGCTTTACGCGCTAGATCAAGCATACATTTCATACTCGTCTAGTAGATATATTAATTTGTGCTATTTTTTACACATTATTGCAGGTGCAAATGGGTTACGCAGAAGGGGCCGGCAGACCTACACCCGATACCAAACGCTCGAGTTGGAGAAGGAATTTCATACGAATCATTATCTGACTCGGCGAAGGCGAATCGAAATGGCACACGCTCTATGTCTAACAGAGCGACAGATCAAAATATGGTTTCAAAATCGCCGAATGAAGTTGAAAAAAGAGATTCAGGCGATCAAAGAATTGAACGAGCAGGAAAAGCAAGCTCAAGCTCAAAAAGCTGCCGCTGCGTCAGTGATCGGGTCGCAAGTGGATCAAAACTAGTGGAATTTGTTAGCTTAGATGTCGGCGATGGTTAGCAGTAGCTTCTAGAAAAAGGTAGGCCTCTCCCTTGGAGAGTATTTTTATTATTATTATTTTAATAAGCGTGAGAAATGATGCTGTATTACTTCATCTAATTGCAAACGTGACCAATAATCTAAATCCGTGAACACCAAAAAATATGTTTTCTTAACCACAGATGATGCACGCGCAATCGAAATGATATTTTTTAATGTGATAATCGTGTTTTGGTAGCAAGTTCGTCGTCATTGATTGCAAGCCACAATAAAATCAACTCCGAAAATAAAGTCCCTAACAATAGTTTACGATCTGGTTTGAGGTTGTGTTTTACAAGGTCTCTTTACAACCAAATCGCGTTGTCAGACCCTTGAAAGTTGGTCTCATCATCGGCATCAAATTCGATCTTCTGACTTGGATTTTATAACATTTGGCGCGAGGGTGTTTTGATTTGATTATAAGGGTCCTGGTAACAACCCCCTTGATCGTTTTATATCGTACGTAAGAAATAATCTTGTCGTATTGTTATACGTCTGCGAATGTGAGCGCCGCGCGAACGCGCGCGCGCGCGTGGTTACTTTATTAGATAAGAAAGCAGCGCTATAAATTTTGGATATCTTAAAACGTGTTTAACTTTTGCACAAATTGCCATTTGATATATTGCTTTAAATATAATTTACGAATAATAATACTTGAGCTTTAATAAAATATAAATAAAGTCATAAAATTGTCAGCGTAAGCGTTACTTCCATTTTATACTAATCTAATCATAGTAGCCAAAAAAACCGTTTGTGGTTTTAAAATACGTGCAACAATCTTGTTTTATACTATCAGTTTTTGTTTTGAATTTATTTACATTTCACAGCAATTTTTTGATTACAAAATTAATGTGATGAGTATGATGTTTTTTATGGCAGTTTGTTTATTTTCGAAGCAGTGACTACTAAACGAGTTTTTTTTAATTGAATTGAAATGACATTGTATGTTATTTGTTTACACACAGAGAAATTAGATTGTAATCTCCATTTTCAATAAGCAACTCGTTAATAGACAATACATAATAAAAGTTTGCATTTTAATATTACTATATTAATATTTATTTAATTATGACAATATCGTCGTTAAAACGTCATCGATAATAAATTATGTGCAAACGCACATACGTATTGCTAATTAAAATAAAACTGATATTAATTATAGTTACTATAATATTATAATCTTTGTGATTTATTATTTTGTTTAACTATATATTATTGTAATGAGTCTAATCTTGATTACCATAAACCATTTTGCGTCGGTAATTTAAAACAAATAACAAGAGTCGTAATTTCAAATTAGATGAGATGAGATGAGAATGCGCCGAAAAATAGTAGCTAGTAGCTTACTACCCTTCTTGCTCTAAATGTGATTTAAGGGTGTAGCTAAAATGCATAATTTCTGTTTCATTTTGCCATTTTACAAATTTAATCTCATTAAATTAAATTTTATGTAATTTACATTCACAATCACCAGGATTTATCGCATTTAAATTGTTTATTATGGCCGTAAAATATTTTTTATGGATTTGTACGGTGAAAAAGTGTTTTATTTTATTCGTATGTGTGCGGCGCTACATTGCAGCAAGTTCGAAATTCATTGTAGTTCGTATTTTATGGCCATCTATTAATGGGTAGGCGCAACCATAAACTTCTCGTGTTGACTGCATAGAGCGCGCATGATACTATGTCTTTTTACGACTCTTTTATTACTAATTTTAGGAAATCATACTAGTTACTGTTGGAGATTGCATAAAATTTATTCTCTTCATTCATAAAATTGCATAATTTATCGACTTTCAGCATTGTTGTGTTTATATCAGTTTATATCCTGTAACATGGTTGTTGTATTGACTATAATCGTTAAAATGCCGCTTTATATTCTAGCTATTGCGTAGTAGATGGCGTCATCATAGCCTGTAAATTGATGTAGGTAATAAAAATTTTTTATGTGCTATCTTTATCTCTTCAAACACCTACTGATTATTAAAAAGGGTACCGAGTTGTAATAATCGCGTTTTATGTTTATGGTTTGTTTTGATGCTTTTTAAATAGTCGACACTAGGTCAGGGGGTCTTTATCCTGATCTCTTTTTTCACTACACTAAAACGACCTTAACTTTATTGCCGGTAATAAAAATGTTTTAACAATTTGAGGGACACGCGCTCGTGCTCGCATAATGAAAGCAAAACATTTGCTATTTTAAGACTTGCTCCTTTTCTATCGCAATTCAATACTTCCCGTACCTGTAATAAAATATTTGTTGCCCCTTTAAATATTTATATTTCCGATTTATGGGTGCGCCCAAACGTGTCTTATCTTCTCTAGAGCAATGTTTGTGCATCGCGTGGTTAATTTTAAATTATATGAGTAGACAATAAATTATCATAATTAAACAATGGTAAAATGTTTGGTTGCTACTGTATGTTTTATCTACGCTGTACGAGTGAGAGGATAGAAAAGCGAGCGAGAGGAGAGGAATGAGGAGAGACGAGAAAAAAAGAAGAAAAAAACGTTTGTTTACATTTAATTATTTATAGCAAAGAGCGAAAACAAAAGAGAATTGTTTTTAAATTTAATTGCAGTTATTTTTAGTGAAGATCCGAACCCTCAAAGGGGCGACCCTAAGCGGTCGTTTTCTCTTACTTCGTTTTATTGCAAATCTCTAACAAGTGCTACTGAATTCTACCAGAGGGGATTGTGTCCCATTTCGACCGTTTTATTCGATTCGGAGGGATTTTTTCAAATATTTACGAGATCGAAACGTTTTTACGCGCGTGCTTTCACTTTAATTTTGATTCCGACCATCGTTGCGTTTGCGGTTTAGATAGTAATCTGAATTAATCAAATTAAATTTTATTATTATTAAATATGAATAACGAGCAATAAAAGGCGACAGAGTGCTTTATTTTGTTGAATCAACTAACCGGGCGTAGTAAAGCATGTAAACATGCAACAGTAATAGGTGGGACATGGTGGGACATTACGACTTTACGACCACGTTTACAGGTCATAAAAATCACTAACTACCTCCAAGTGCGTTTAGGCTTACAATATGCCTACTCCACTCCATTCATTCCAATACGAGCAATTCATTCATTCGCCAATTCTAATTTAAACAATTTATTATTTTCCATTCCTTGGCGAAATTTTTCAATTCCATTTCGCGGCAAATTCCAAACCGGTAATGCGACGTAAAGGTGTTTGTTTTAAGCGGCGCAACAAGCAACAAATTAGATTTATTAAATTGCTATTATATTATACAGCGGCCATAGCGTCTGTCTAGGGTGAGTTATGCCCTAACACGTCACGTGACCATAAGGAGGGGGTTGATCAATAAAACATCTCCCCTACGTCACCCACCCTCATACTCTAGAAAGAAAATCGTTACTTGTAAAGAATACAATAACTGCTTCTAACAAATTTATGTTTCGTCTTATTCCAATTTCTCGTTTGCTTTTCTTCTTTCTCTCATTCTCTCCTATTTAATACCGCACTACATATAATATAATATGCATTGCAATAGTTTTTAATAAGCGCCATAATTAATTTAATAATCCTCCTTGATGGAAATGATGTTAATTATTAGATTTTTTTTTCACGTAGTGTGCGAGATAATTAGAGTCTTTAAAATTGTATATCCTGCAGGTACAAATAGATAGATACATTAATTAATCTAGATCATAGTTAATTGAAGATTAAAGTGTTCGTATCATGAACATGCTTCCAGCCAATCTAATAAAAAAAATAACAAATTTATTGCAAATGAATTATTTATAAATATAATCTGAAGGTGGATGTTCTCTATTTTGATTTATATCTCAATTCGAAAACAAGTAGTAGTGATTGAGTTGTTTTAATTGCATTACAAGACTTTCAATATAAAATTTAATTTTTTTTAATATCATTTTAAAATGAAATGAAACCCATGAAGCATATCACATGCGTGTTGTTGTTTTGTTTCTATGAATATGTAACAAACAATCCGGTTTTTTCTGGCCACGAGAATTAAAAGACACATGGCGGATAAAAAAAAACTCTTCTTCTCTTCTCTTCTTCTTCTCTACAACGCGAGGAGAGACCTTCACCTAAGAAGAAACAAGTTGACAACTCACATTTACAGTGTAGGACCTCCAAGATGTGATTTTTCGTTTCGTATATATTTTTTTTCCAACATTGTGTATGTTGTTTTCTTTCACGGTGAGCGCAAATATGTTCGCTGCGCTTCAAAAATATAAATAATAAAGCGTGCAGGGGGTCCTGAAAAATTGTTTTGCTATCAAGCATCTGTTTTTTTAAGAGAAGCGAAGAGGAGAGAAGAAAAAAAACTTGTGTGCTGTTGTGGACAATAGCAAAAATTACCTGTCGCTTTTTTGTACACGTGAATGAGTTCACAGTAGGGCGCTGCCAAGCCACCAATATGGTGGTGGAGGTGTCATCTTTTTCTCCTCTACGCTGTTTTTTTTAAATTGTGCGGGTGTGTGCGAAAAAATTGAAAAACGTTATTATAAGTGCGGCTGCAATAAAAATGTAAAACAAAGCCCATAATTCAAAATAACGCGCACCCCATTTGTGAAGATTAGCATTTTAAAGCGGACACCTTGGCTTTAAGAAGATGTAATGTGGGAGTTTGGGGAGGTGGTCCCGGAACGCGCAAAGGGAAAACCGGGAATAGTATTTCCGGTCGCGTCAAGTCGGGACCAGTTGTCAGTATCACCTTTTCAAGACAATACTACATATATAGTGTTTTTCATTTTCTTTATATTACCCCTGATGGTCGTAAAGGCATTTGCCGTGACCAAACTTCCCGAGTAGTTTAGATTGTGACGTGACGCGAGTTATTACCAATGCCATATCACATTCTAAAAACGTTCACGAACTTGAGGCCTATCGCTCCACTTTTCCACGAATACTTTTCTGACTACAATTTTCTCTTGTTTCGATGTGCGCCAAAACAAACTGATTGAGTAGGGATTTGGGGACTCGTGTATCTTACTCATCTCCCACTGGATACCTACATAATTGACAATATTTAATGCACAAGTTTTCAATTTTCGTCAAGGCAAACTTTTCCTCACCGCATACAATATATTTATTTATTTACGTACCGTAAAGTACGAACTACACACATGCACCGTAGTGGAGAATGAATACATTGCTTATATATTATTATTACATGCAACTTCTGTTGCACATTTTATGCGCTAAGAAGTATAATATTTCTATCACTATTGTTATTATTACTCTCCGAGCTTTTAGTCGTCGTACTCATTGTTCAACGCTGTGTGTTTGTATGTTTACTCTCTTATATGCAGTAGATATATATACATATATGAGGAGGACAACCCATAGGTGCATTAACATATACATATATCACATGTAACATCTTCTGGCACCACGACAAAAATTTCACGTGCGATATGATCTTCTGCAGGTCCTAAGAGGTCGTACATCATTCGACCCTTTGTCCTGTATTGGCCACAACAGCCATCTATTCCAATCCTAGAAGTGACTGAGAAAAGGAATTATACTTGACGTTTCTCGATTTATTACTTTTATTTTACACGACAACTTTCTTACAAATTAATATACCTATCTTGCAATTAAAATACGTATATAGTAATAATATATAAAAAATGGCTGTACGAGATGAAAAGCAGAAGCATTTCCTTCATTTCATGGTAGAATATATATATATTTTAAAACGAACCCCCCTTCTCTCTCTCACTCTCTCAGTCGAGCGCCAATAAATCATTATTTACTCCACAATTTTGACAAATCTCGTAATTTATTGTAATCAAGGCTGTTGTAATCTTGGATTAGGGTTATAATTTATAATTAAATTGTATTTATTGCCTTTCCTTCTTCACTATATAAGATGAAGCTTTTGGTTTTTGATTGAATTATATTATCTTATAGTATTGTAGAAGTATTATTTAATGGGCGGGCGTCCTAGATGGATGTATACATATAGTATATTGCATACATAAACATCGTACATCGTACATCGTACATACATACATGTATGTGATGTGGAGCAAATTTTTTTACTCATTGTGTGTTGTTGTTGTTGGCGGCAGTGGTGACTAAACAAATGTCAGAATTAAATTGTCGTATTGCAGAGCCGAAACAGCTTTATCTGCAGATGCCTCCCTGCGACACCGGGACCATCTGTATCCACCAATTTATTGCATACCGCTTTAAAAGTTCACAGCTCTTCTTTTGCCCGCCCAACCCCTTCGTCTTTTATCCCGTCCTTTATCTGTGGTCTTCTCATTTCCCGGTTGGTTGGGCGCAATTGAGTATCTTTTTAAGTTTTAGAAACTATTGTGTCAAGTTAATCTGATATAGTCTTTAATTTATTAATGCCCGAAAAGCCAACAAACTAACACACAATCGGCGAGTCGGCGGAAACATTTCCACAGCTAAACAGCTTTTTAAATGCATACTATTACGTTAAAATATAATATAATATACAATAACATAATAGAGGGAGTACCTACGTTATACGTATACATATTATATGTATACATATTTATTTGATGAGCGATTCGTGCACGATATGTTTATATGAGTTTTGGATTTACAAACGCTCTCTAACCTTGTAAAATGCAAATATAACAAGTTCCAAATGCAATTCACATATTTAGCAATAGTTGTCATAAATAATTAATGTTGTAGATTCAGTGCCATATAATTTGTAAGTTTATGAAATTCAGATTGTGAATGTAATGAAGATTAGTATTTTCTTAAGCGAGCTTGCATCTGTCATGTGTTGAGCTGGGTATAACTCTCTGGAGATTTGTTTTATAGCTTCAGCTTGCTTCATTGCCTGACTATAGCTTACTTGGGATTTGGATTGAGAGTGTGGAGGTTTTACAAATACTTGCAATATAAGATACAAAATGAATATAAGAAAAGAAAAAAAAGCGCGCGCAACGACTAATAAAAATAATAAAAATAGTCAGCAATTACTCAAATCCCACTAGCGCGAAAAAAAGCGACGAGGTTGATACGATACGTCTGCAACAAGGTGCAGTTTTTAATGTAGGATTTTGTTAAAGCACACGTGTCAGGGAAATATATCTTAACCAAGCTTAAAAACATGAAAGGCCCCTTGAAATCCTAATGAATATGCGAGATCCCGGAAAATTGCTTCTAAACTAAACTGTTTTTGCCCTTATATTTTAAAATGGGAAGCGCCTGAACTAACAAAATACATCAAGATTTTCGTTTTATTTACAAGCGCCTTCTACTTATTCATTCGCTTATTTGCTTTTATTCTTTACGTATTTATTGCAAGCAATACATTTTAGCTAAATGCATTCTATACTCTTGAACGTTTTATTCTTATTAGGAAAATGCGCGCGCCATCATCCATCCAACTATTGCGCGATTGACGAAATTGTAGCAATAATTATAATAATTTAAATAAAAACATGAATGTTCAATGTGCATAAACAGGCATTGCATTTGTGTATGAATTGCATTTCTTGTAAATTTATGTTAATCCACCTCATCAGGTGTCGTGTTCAACGATGCTTTCCTGTATATAAACTTTTTTCCTCTTCTTCTTTTTATGTATTTTTATTTTTTGTTTTTTATTTTCTCTTCATTTTATTTCATTCGCTTGCTCGAGAAAGATGCAAACAGCACAACGTGTTTGTAAAAGTAAAACATCTGCATGACCGTGAGTTGAAAAGACTTTACATCTTCATTTCTAACTTTTGCTAGGCGAAGTATACGACGCGTATATGTAAGATGGAATTGTTGTGAATTTAAAGTAACGTTATTTATTCAGATTAGTGTGACATTACAAATATGACAAATTTTTATTGCGCTTTACATCCAACATTCAACATCCAACATCCAACATCCAACCAACCACGATTGTAATAAAAATGCGCTTGTTTTTCTTTTCAAAGTTAAGCTTTTGCAATTGCAATCGTAATCGCAATCGCAAAACTTGATTAATTTAATTTCACTTTAGTTTTATTATCAACATCCTCGAGAGTATGGTTTGTGCTTCTGTGCATATTACTGTCGTTGGCAATAAATTCTTATTTTAAAATATGTTTCGTGTTATACGTCAAGACCAGGCTTAGATTTACTTCTTAACATTTTTTCGTTTTGAATACATTAAAATATTTAATACGTATATCCTTGCTTTGGCCATAATAAATCATATTGCGTTGCTTTTGCGACTTGAGACTTGTTTAATTACCAAGCCGCTACGAAATTTCATTTTATCTTTTTTTTGTGTGTGTGTATGGATGTATGTATATGCGTTGTGTGTGCTCACTGTATCGAATTGGGAATGAAATACAAAACCAACAACAACATCAACAACAACATCAACAACAACATCAACAACAACAGCAACAACAACAGTAATATCCAAATATGTAGATATAATAATGTATAATAAAGTAAATGCGCGCGTATTTGTTGCGTTGCGCGAAAATAAATAATTTTCGAGTTGTTGCTTATAACTTGTGGCATGTGTAACATCTTAATATAACGCTGTTGGACAGCTCTCGTATTTCTTGTATCAGTACTAGGAAACACCCTGCTGCTCTTACGAGTTATATATTGCGATCAAACTTTTCAGTCGTTTATGTGTGCGCTCTGTGTGTATTGTTACTACCTACTAGCATTTTAAATTACATACAACGAAATAAAAATAAAAAATTATATGCGATCTTTGTTCTATCTATGCAAGAAATGTTTCACTTTATGCGAAAATGCAATATTTTATATAAAGCGGACGCATATGATGAATAATGCGCGAACTGCTTGGAGCTGCATATCAAGTACGGTCCTGTCCAATAGATAAAATCCGTATTAATGTTAAAGCTACGCGCTACAAATTAATTTATAACAAAGTGCACTTTATAATTCTCAATTTATTTAATTATGCTCTGCAACAATACATATGTTTATTACGCTTTTAATTAGTAATATTTTAAACTTAAATTATAATTTGTTACTTTTATTCTAAATTGATTTCAAAGATAATTCATTCGCAACGTGACAGCTTGAATTAATTAATTAATACGTATAGGCGTAACTCGTGATATTGTTTTTTGGTTAAATATAGCTTTTATTTCATTGAAGGGATGTGAAAGGCGCAAAAGGCAGGATGAGCAGCAGCGGCAGAGGAAGAGGCAGAGACAGTGGAAGAGGCAGAGGCAGAGGCAGAGGCAGAGGCAGCGGCTGCAGAAGCAGCAGCAGCAGCATCCTTGCCTTCAACTGTGGTCTGCCTTCATCTCAGCTGCTGTTCTCAATATGGCGGCGTATAATTAACGTAACTAATACTGCAGCAAAGAGATTAATATGCAATAATTTACTGCTGGCGCTGGCGAGTGGGTAAAGCAGAAAACTGAACTGGCTTTGTCTGCAGTTCTCTTACGCGCACCACCCGAACTCCCGCATGATTAACGAACTTCATTTCGTACACAAATTCCGCCAGATGCAAATTTAATAAGTGTACTCGTTCTTTTTTTATATACATATATGTATACGAACTCACACACATACTCGTATATATACAATTTGTTTTGTTATATAGATGAAAACATGCCGGAAAAAAATTATCTATAAAGATAATATTTGAAATAATTAGTTGGGAAATAGTTACTCTCTATTCGAGTCACGAATAGTTGAAATGAAGATTTTGTTGAAAAACCAAAAAGCACGTTTTTGATATTATATAAAAGACAATAAACGTTTTGTTGTTCGTTGTTACAAGTTTTGAGCGGGAGAGAAAAAAAAGTGTAGATATAAATATTTTTACCAATGACTTGATGAAATGACAAATTGAGGAAATCTCATGGTTTTTACATTAGTAAATTTGTATTATTGCGATATGCCGAAACCATTTGTATGATTTGTATGCGAAGTTGCGAGTCCGGAGCACATCCTTTGATTTATATGTCTGTAAAATATGCATTATCTAAATTTGTGTTTCTATCTTTTTTATTATACTTTAAGGTAGACCACAAATCATTTTCATCATGATGCTGCTGCGCCCGCTACCGCTACCGCTTCGGCGCTACTACATTTATACCATATATATACAGGTCGACTTTTCTAGTACAAGAGAAAATAGCAAAATTATTATTGTTTTGTTCAATATAACACGCCAAGCAAGCGCGAAATAAATCCAAAAATTCTAAATCATCCAAGATGACTTCCGTTTGGCATCCGAAGATCCGTTTGTTTATCTGTCTGCGATGATAATGATTTCCTATAAAGTGAGATGTGTGTGCTTTTGGGAATTGAATTTTAGGCTTGATTGTTTTTTGTTTTTTTCTCCTCCTCGCTTGCGCTTCTCGTCTTTCGTTGGCTGTCGGTTGGCACCTCGTTTCTATATTATAATCATTTTTTTATTACGTGCTAAGTTAGATTTATATACGAACGTTCTCGTCTTGTAAATCATAATTATGGTGGTCAATAATTTTTGCGGCATACACCATCTGTTTATTTTAAGTTCCCCTTTTATTCACAAAAGATGGTGCTTATTTCCCCACATAATGGAGAGGCGTTCTTTTGTGTGCAGATGAAATTCAATTATCATCTTGAGGCAGTTTTTCTTCCAGCCTTCGTCAATCTCATGGAAAATGTGTGCCGGTCATGCCACCGTACAATTTTCTTAAAATATTAGCGTTCACGGAGCGCGTGTTGTGTAGTCCTGTCTGCTGTGTGTATAGAGAGAGCATACTAGACATACTACTAGTTGTAGTTGTTGTTGTTTGTTGTTGTTGTTGTTGTTGTTCGAGAAATAGCAGCGCATAATGGATGTCTGCACAAAGAGTTTTAATCATACAATGAGATTGGGGTGTAAATCTTAATGGTCAAACGGCGGTTGAATTATGTTTTAGAGCAGAAGCGCTGTTGCGGTTTGTGTGTGTGTGTAGATAGATATATATGAGTATATGTGTGTGTATGTGTGCATGTGGTGTACGCTAGAAAAGTAGTAGACTATGCAATATAAGTTATTGTAATTTTATAGAGGGTTGATACATTTTAAAATGTGCTGAGTGCGCGAAGAATGAGCAATGTGACGTCCGCCGCCATACTGTCGCACCCCCTTCTACTCACGCGACCCGCATACACATATCGCATCCGTCTCTTATCTCTCTTCAAACTCAATAAATAGAAAACTGCACAACTCCTTTATATCCGTCTTTTTCAACTTTTCCACTAGCAAAAAGTTTTTTTTATTTCCCGGAGGTTCGATCAGATATTGCTTTTGCCATATAGTAGAATGGGCGATGTTGTTTTGTGTCGTATATATTTTTTGCGGCACGTTTTTGTTAGATGGATATAGTGTATATGTATGGTATATATATATTTTTTTGTTGGTAGGTTAGAATGATGAAAGTTTCTCATTGTAAATTAAACTTTTTGGATTGCATATCTATTTTGCAAAGCTAGTTAACCGGTAGATTAGCGGGCGCGCGGAGTTTCATCAAATCCCAATGAGATCCGCTACCTTCCAAGCCCAGGATAAATTGGGGGATTGTTCCGGCTTACAGTTGAGTAATGCTGCGTCGGCCCACGTTTGCAGGCCAATATATCTAGCGGCGCGCTTCCCATTCTATATTTAATTCTGGATTTATATTTGCCATACATCCTCGGAATTTGATGCATTATTATACCTTGAAATATAATTTCGAGTGCGCGATAAATCCCCAAAGTTGGGAAGTGCAGGGAAGCGATAAGGAGCGACGGATTGCTGCGCCGCCGGCAGGGATCACAAAACAAATAGATCAAGATTGGAGCCAACCCAGTTCAGTTGCGTTCTGCTGGCCTCTGCATGTTGTATTTCCTACTATAGTAGCAGGAGAAGAACACAAATTCACTTCTTTCTCTCTGCTAGACTGGAAAACCGGATGTTGATTGCGACAAACGGAGGGAATATATACGAGGAATGATATCGTTTCTTTTCTGTCGTTTTATTTCCAACCACCCCCCGCGCTCGCACATGTAGCCTAACAAATCGGTTTTTAAAACAGTAGAGAAATAAATGGCGGATGAAATCAACTCTTGATATAAAAAACCCTCTTCGATGATCATCAATTTCTCTTTGACTAGAAAATTCTACAGGTCATAAAAATATTATATGGATTTGTTGCTTCTGTGTTGTTTGTTCACGTCACGTTTATCGTGTCTGATCTAATCAAGCTTCTTTACTCTACGTTTTCATTTTATTTTTCATCATCTTCTTCGTCTTCTCATCTTAATTTATTTTCGTTGCGAATAGTTTGTTTCATCACACTATCTCGGCGAAAGTAATTAACAAAGTTCGTGCGCATCTTACGTGAAATCTTTTTTAAATTTTTGGCGTGAGTGAGAGAAAAAAATATGCGCGGACGCATCACGGGTGCACGGCAACATCATCAATGCAGATTCATTTGGAAAAAAAAGAGAAAAACAACTCAATATCGAGTGACGGTTTTATCGCTTTATACCCTTCTACATGTAACCGCATTTCCCCCGATTATTTTAATTGCATGTAGGACAAGACGTTGGATGAAGATTTTCAACGATCGTTTATTCCACAGAAGCATTTAAAGATCGCGAATGTCTCCGTGAAACAGTCGATCGTCTCTGACGATAAAGAGTTAATATATTTACTCTATAGCGAACACCATTAGGTTGACTACTGGTGCTGTTGCTGCTGTTACATGCTTGCTGCTCTTGTTGCTGCTGCTGCTGCTGCCTCTTTCTCGACTCTCGAATATAAAAGTAAAATACGCAAAGGCCCCGTTACTCGTTTTCGTAATTAATGGTTAGCATCTTATCACAACAAAT
The DNA here is from genome assembly GCA_030264715.1 of Adinopsis sp. GC000173. Lineage (NCBI taxonomy): Eukaryota > Metazoa > Arthropoda > Insecta > Coleoptera > Staphylinidae > Adinopsis > Adinopsis sp. GC000173. The sequence continues at coordinate 10,668 of JARJDW010017872.1, read as the reverse complement.
TAAGATAAGCGGTGATATGTTTGCGTTTCGATGACTTTATTACCAAAAAGCCAAAAAGGTGGATATACTATACTACATACTATAGATAGTTAGACGACTATACGACGACAACAACTACGACAACGACAACGACAACGACAACGACAACTAGCAACGACGACGTTTGCTCTCAGACGCGCCACCCATTTCGTTTCGTCGAGTGTTTCCTAAAAAATGCTGCGATCACTATCATGTTAATCTCAGTCTAGTCATGTCCACTTTATTAAATATCTGATCCAAGAGTGACGTTTAATTATGGCTGAAAAATGGATGGTATAAATAAATATCCAACTTGTGTGTGTACGTGTAATATACATACGAGATGAGTAGAGTACGTAAATTTAGTTGCGGTGGGTTAATAGTTGCGTCTACATGTTGCTATTATATTTACTTTCATTAGGTAAAGGATATAGGCATAGGGGAAGCTAATAATTTACGCAACGTATTACTGTTTAATAAAGAAGCCGCGGGATACGCAGTTCAAGCGACTAATTGAGAATTTGTATGTGTTGTATCCATCTTGGCGGCCTCGTACAATTTATGTCTTCACCGGCTTGCTTTATGGCTATTTTGCAGAACTCGTTTCGCGGCCGCAAGATGTCTCTATCGTGGCGCGGATAACTTTATGGTTATTTCTCAGCAATTAGATTACTCTGTTGTAATTCCAGTTCCATTTTTTTCTCTTTTCTTTCATCCTTTTTTTGCTTCCTTCTAATTTTTTCTCGCCTCTCTCGTTTCATTCGTTTCGTTAGCTCACTCGACAGATGGTGTTTGACTTATTACCGTTGTCTATATAGATAGCTGGCTTTTCCACAATTTCCTTGTACGCGCTGAAAATTTCCTTTTAATGAAACCATTTGGAATGCCCGCAATAAAGTTCTCATCGTTCGCATTTTGATTTATGACTATTTAAGAAAAACCGCCCGCCCGCACACACCATTTCATAGAAAGCGGGCTCAAAATATACAATTTTATTGCATCTGCGGCCTTGTATTATGTATTTTTATGCAAAAACTTTTAAAAATCCATAAAAAAATACCTGTCTTTTCTTTCACGCGGCACGGCACTTTCAACGTGAAGGTTAGGTTACCGTTAGCTTTGACAAAATGTTTTTGTGCAATTTCATAAATTGCTAGAGAAGAGCGCAAACTATTATAATAATCATCATCATACACTGCAAGGTTATTCTTTATATACCGAGTAGTATTTTTTTAACTTCAGGTATATTTACAATAAAACATCCAGCTTTATGCAAGGAACAACAACCTTGCACGAATTTTTTCATGTTGTAGCAAAAAGTCATGAATTATAACGCAGGAAGCTGGTAATTGTTTGTTGTGTTAGTCTACCTTTTTGGAAACAAGAAACTAAAATTAATTTGAAAGTAGTATCTTGAAGAGAAATTACTAATGGTGATGGTAATTCATCTTCGAACGAACCCTATTGTCATGTAGCATGTGGACTAGCACTGTAGCATACATATTACATATACACTATAGCTATAGCAATACGTTACATACTATGTAATATAAATGGCCTTTGCGCACTTTGAGGGGAATTTAATCTCGGATATAAGATAGAAGAATACCGAATTTGCATTGCATTAGTTGGAGATATAGGTATGCATGGATATGTAATACATATATATATAATACAGGAAAAAGCTAACAAACTTTTATGATAATTGCGATTATCGTTTAACTTCCGACATGTGGATTATAGTCAACTTCCTTCCCACCAAAATTCCGATTCACATACATTTTTTGTTGTTGTTGCTTGCTGCTACGGAATGAAAATTTACGCACACACTACTACCTATATCTATCTATCTATACGGATGGTGGTGGATGGTGGTGGATGCATTTACGTATTAGATTGTTTAATAAATTAGAAGAAAATTAAAGTAAACGAAAAGAGGGGCCAATTAGAGGTAGAAAGATTGGAGATTTATCTCCTTAGCAACGAGTTTAGCTGTCGTGGGGTGAAGGATTGCTGGTCACGTGGTTGCTATGGGTAGCAAGCAAGTCTGCAAGAGGGTGGCTCTTAAAGGATACACACATTGAAAAAGGGGAGGAATATAGATTGCCATCCGATAAGGGTACTTTAAAATTCGAGGAAGTGTGGCCGACAGAGATTTGTGTATGTATATCGAGAAAAAAGTATAGAAAGTAGAAATAAATAAATATATGTATTGTACATACGTCAATTGTGTGTGTATGTGTGTGATGTATCAACAACAACATCTACTACAACTACACACATACATACATACATAGATATGTATGTACATGTATTAATACGTATTGCATTTAGCAAAATACCGAAAAGCAAATGACGTCATAAATAGAAATTAGTAATTCTATTAGCGCTTTGGTGTAGCGCCACCCGCAGACAAATTGCTGGTCACGTTTCAGTTCCACTATTTATTGGGAATCATTCTTACAAAGAATACGCGCGCATATGTGTTTATATATTACGTGTCCATTTTGCATTGCGAATATATCAAAATGTATTAAACTGTGATGCAATAATCTAAAAATAGCAACAAAATCCTTTTTAAACTGTAGTGCAATTATTCATACGATATGATACATCGATGATATACAGCTCGTGGTCCAGGTGTTTCCTCCATCGTATCTCTTTCGCATACACGTACGATACGTACGTACAAACGTACAGGATTTCTCGCAATTTAGGCAAAACAAATTAAATTGATATTTTAATTGCCCATATACAACAAAATACGTACTATTGAAATATTAATTAAGTCACAGCAAAAGATAAATCTCCAACCATCCAACGCAATAATTGAAATATGGGGCTCTGAACAAGTTTACATAATGTTAATGCAAATCAATTGCTTACGAACTACCGACTCAACGATAAATCAATTATGGCGTGATTTGATACATTAAGGTGCCTGTCAAAATCTTATGATAAACAACCCCACTGATGAATTATTATCGTATCCTTAGATTCATGTATTTTAATAACAATTCGATTAATCAACCAAAAAGGTGCTCTCACACATACACATATACCTTTGCTACACATCCGTGCATCCATACACAGACAAAAACATATACAAACATATACAAACATACATAGATACATACATATATACTCATTCGTTCGTTCGTTCCCTCATTCGTTCATTCGTTCGTATGTACACTCACATACTAAACATTCGTGCAATTTCATTCCATTGTAGTCGTACGTGTTTGTTTGTGTGTTTGTTTGGGTTATTTTTGGGTAGTAGTCGCAAATCGAATTTTGATATACATGTTGGTAGACTGATAAATGTTGCTTGCGCTGATTATTTATGAGCATCAAACAATGCGATCATAAAACATTTAACATAATCAGATATCACAATACACTGACCACTGACAACGCACACCGCACACATACCTACCCCTCTCATATTATGTGTAATCAAATATTATTATAAACTTTATTTTCAAAAATATTTCAATATATTTTATTGTTTAAACACGCAAACCGAGCATGGGACAAACAATTACAACTTTATTTTTTAATCTTTTTTCGGATCTTATTTGTTTATGTTTATTATTTCTAAGCATTATCAGATGGAACATCATAGCATCATAATTAGTTCATCTAATAAATAATATACAGAAATATAAATGTTAACAGTTGACATGTTTAAAGTTGAAGATTATAAACTAATAAATCACTAAATTATACGACTCGATGCATATTTTAAAAGGTTTTAATGATCAGTCTGTATTTAAAAATACCTTTTTTATTAAATAATATTTAAAAGTATGCTATTTATTGATAACCTGCAATAAATATGGGTTTGCGTGAATCTCCGCGTGACAGATGGGGGCAGTTTATTCTCATAATGAAATTCGGGGGGTTGGAGATGTATATCTCCGGATAAATATTTTTTTTAAATGCCACTTTAAATTTAAATAACAAGTGTAAATGACACTCGACTAATTATGGTTTATCTTTGCTCTACTGCTTTATATGTGCGTTACCCTTTTTTTGCGTTAATCTTCATAAAAAAGTGCGAATTTTTTTTTATTTAAAAAAAAAATGCTCGCTGTCTCATAAACACGTTGCTCAACACTTTGCATATCACGATTACTCACCCTCATCCCGCCTTTTTTTATATTTCATTAAAGTTTCCACACCGAAAACAACAACAACGCAATTCTTTGATTATAAATTATTATTTTAGTAAGATGATTTTTTCTGGTATCAACGCGCTCGCACATGCTGCTGTAAAAAAAATACAAACTTTATACCATATATCATTTGTTTTATTCTGCGCTTGGATGTTTGAATAATTGCACAAACGACCATGTTATTTATTAATACCGCAGTAGATAATACGCGTGCGTGTTTTGTTTATTTAACGAATTTTTTATATGCGATTCGGATATTTCAAAGTATGTGCAACATTTTGTTTTGTTGCTATGCTTCGTTTTTTTTTCTCTCAAACCGCAAATCTTATAACATATACATACACATGAAAGTTAAATGGCGCGACAAATTTCATACAGCCAAGGATATTATATGTCTGGATAAATATCCTCAGCGTGCTGTCGTTTGAGATACGAGAGAAGAGCCAAGTAAGTGAAGCGGCTCAAGAAGAATAGGGCGTAGATAAATTTATAAACTCTGATTTATTTGTATGTTGGGCATTGTCTGGATTGCAAATGTAATTTATTTATATATATCTTTTTATACATATATATTTGTTCGTTGTTTTCATCCAAACAAACTGCTGAAACTGAAAAATTTTCCTATTTTTCCATGATGCACGTTGAATTAAAATCGCTGTTTGTTTTCTGGCATGTCAACGTTTTTTATATATTTAATTTTTCATTTCGCTCTCTTTTTTTGTGTGTGGAGCTGTAGAGTGTAGAGGATGAGATTTCGGTTCGTCTCGTTTCGTTGTTGTTGTTGTTGTTGTTTGATCATCATCCACTCTTTCAACAAATACACAACAATAGACAGATAAGCATATATAAAAGCTCGCGCGTACGGTCCATTTATATTTTGAAACTTTTATTTGAAATATATTGCGCTGTACAACTTGTCAGGAAAATAAAACAAATATCTATAAATTATTGATGGGCCATAGTCCGCCTACAAAAAGGCAACTCATGCAATGCCCATATATTTTGATAAAGATGCGCGCAACCAACTTCTTAAAAAGTTTATATATTTTTACTTCGTTTACAATTACATTACAGCCATTAGAAAAAAAAAACCCACCCGACTAATAATTTAACTTTTATCGTTGCAATAATAAATATTTTAATGTTGTACAAACTTATCTTTAACATGCATAAAAATTATTCCAATGCTCGCGCATATCAAAAGTTTGCAAGAATTGAAATATCAAATATGTGGAGAAGGGTATGGGAGCATAAATTTCCCATATATCTCGCCAATTGTGCGAAAATGCATCGAGCACAACTTGGGAGAATTTATAAATAATTAATCAATCATCAAAAGTATTGAATGAATGTGCATGGAAAAGTTTTATTTGGCATTGTAAATGTCAAGTATTCTAATTATCTAGAAATATTTAATTGATTGTCATTGAAAATTGTGCGCATTGATTGCATTATGCAATATTAAGCGATGCCTGAATAACAGAATGATGTATTTCGTGCGGTTTAGTTATACGGTCATTCCGACTCTATTGAAATATGCTCTCAACTATTGGCATAAAATCACTGTCAATGCAATAATTCAACGAATCAATCGAAATCCAATGCATTTTATATTTTTTTCACTCACGTTCACACACATACGGATGCATGAGGCTGTCAAAATCCAATTTACTACTTCTCTTTTTTTATTTTCCTGTTTTCTATTTTTTTTGTTTAGTTTTTATTATTATTATAATTTATTATATGCATGTTTAATTGACACTAAAGATTAATTCGATTTTTTTTAATTCGATGCTTGCAGAATCCGGAAGTTCCAATGCCTCTCAAGCCTCCGGTGTTGAACGGTGTTGAAGTTATCGGTCCAATGTGTGATCCAAGATACTGCTAAGTCCAGATCCACCTCGCATTCAATAAATATACGTACTACCTACGCCAAAATTGGACCCAACAATTTGTGAAAATGTGTATACTGCTAGTGTATAAGTGTAAAAATTAATTTATAATAATATAAAATCTATATTGCAAAAATTAATTAAAAAATAATAATAATAATTACTTAAGTAAGGTTAATCCAAAGTATTTCGTAAAAAGAAAAAGCATATTTTTTGAATTTTACTTATAAATATTTAATTAACAATAAGATTTCATTTTTTTTCTTTTTCTGATTGATTGATTCGTTCATTCATTCACAGTTCCAAAAAAAAATAATTACAACAAATTTTAACGATGTATATATACAAAGTAAACAAAAATATGAAAAAACAAATTAATAAATAAATAAATAAATATAAATTTACATGTATGTATGTGCCATATTGTGAAAAATTATGAATTTCAAAGGAAACGATATACGTAAATGAAATACTCTCTTTAAATTGTAAGATTAATTGTAATAACTTAGTATTAAAAGTAATCTCAGCGACTGACTTAAGATTACTTATCATCATGATCATCCATTTTAAATAATCATCATCCACAACCATTACTCTCATCATCTCATTCATGTTTAGTTATGTTTTTTCGTTTTGACTGACATTTTCACAATATATACTCATCGGTTGATAAAAATTTAAGGGAAAATGAAAAAATACAGAAACGTTTATGGATCTCTTTTATTATTTGTATTCAATTAGTGTCTTAAGATTCCAAGTTAAAGAAAAAATGAATAAAAGCAGAATTTTATGGGTGTGTATACTAGAGCAAAAAAGTATTTTTTGAACGCTTTAGGTTCATACATGTGTGTGCCCAATCACACTGGTACTGTAGTTAATTTATTATATGATAATTAATAAGAATTTTTCAAATGCGTACTTTTTTGAGTCCTGGAGCACCGCTTGTACTTTGTGTAATTTATTTGCAATCTCAAAACCAATTAGATTTTAATGAGAAATTGTATAAATAGGCATATTTTGTACAAAAAAAGATGAAACGTTTTAATTCTTCTTTAAATTAAATTTAGTTTTGTACATACATAAAGTTTTGAATGAAATAATAAAACCTCGAGATGAATTTAAAGAAAAAAAAACATAATAAAAAAGTTGCAGCAAGTTGTGCGTAGTTGTACCTAAAAAGCATGTAATTATTATATTAAATTAAATTAAAGCAGTAGTTGATAAGTGACTTTATTAGTTATTATTATTATCATTATCTTTGTATTATATTTTATATAATTTTGTTTTGTTATATGTTTTTAAAAAAATGATAAAAAAGTGACATGAAACGAAAGTACAAGAATCGTATACGTTTTTTTTAAAAAAAAGATAATACTACTACTACATAATAATAAAAGTAATAAATATTTGTACTTAAAAGTGAATGAAACAAAAAAATTAAGCAGAGGAACTCTGTACCTTGCACATTCTCCATCCCCAGTGTGTTTTGGGCTTTGTATTAAGCTACAATATACGTAATTAATCCCAAAATTTGTAAATAAATAAATAAATATTGTAATATTTCCATTTATTATCTAAGGATAGAGTGTATACTATTCAATTAGAAGTTTTATTGTTTGTTCTTGATTTTTTTATTATTATATACACATTTTGTTGCTTTATTTGTTGCTCAAAGAACATTTTCAGTGTGTAATATAGGCCTTCTTCTCTGTCGTCTGTGTGACTGTAATTTATTTTAATAAAAAGTATGTTTAAAAATCAGGTCTGGTTGTTTTAAATTAAATAAATCTTTTATTGTGTGTTAGTGTGTGTGTGTGTGTGTGTGTGTGTGTTTTGTGTGAGTAGCGCAAAGAGTAGCTAGGGGAAAAGCAATCAGTTTCAGTAAATAATAATTTTCAGCGAGGTGCATGCTGAAGCCGAACATATATTAGAGCTGCAATGAATCAGAGTTTCAGTTAAATCCACCTTGATGAATGTTTTTGGCTTCATGCCTGTATAAATCCTCAATGCATACCAATGAAGTACGCTCCATTCCAATTTAAGTGGCCTCAGAGCAGAAACGTTTCTCTCCTTCTATTTTATATATAAAACATATATATATTATTCCTTTTTGTTGAGAGCAAAGGCCTTAAACTACACACAAACTGTATAGTTTGAATCAATGCAACCCCTTCACTTTAAGATACAACAATACTCGAAATGCATTTCGCTAAAATAAATTCTACTTTGCGCATTAATTTTCCCCGAGCTTAATTCAAATGCATTCATTCCAAAATTAACAATTCGCTTCAACGTACGTATACGTAACATACATACAGTTATTATATAAGTGCACATATAGGTATCGTATATCAGTATATGTATGTACAATATGTACAATATGTAGAAAAATTATTTATTATTGATTGAAAATTAAGTTATTCCTCTCTTTCTATGTTATTTGCTTTTTTGAGACAGATGGCTTTACACTTATATAATAACATTTGTAAACATTAAATAAACCGCAATCAGAATTATATTTACCACATTGCTACCTTCGTTCTATGCCTAATCTATATTTAAATTTTAATCTTGTGAATGGTTAAGTTTTGTGTGTGTATGAGTACAGAGAGAGGCAAATCCATTATAGAAACATAACACGCAACTTTAATATTTTGTTTGGTATTGTAATTAAATGAAAATAACGTGAGGAGATTGAAAAAAAAAATTATTCCTATAGTATAAGAGAGCAGCTTGCCATGGCATAATGATGAATTCTTTTCTCTCTTGCCTTCCAGTAATTTAATAACAACATTTTTTTATGTAAAAATGATTTATCGCTTCGAAAAGAAAACTTATTTTATAACATATACATATTTAAAATTTAGTTAAAAAAAGAAAGTCTTGTATGATGTACCATGAAAATGTGCAATATTCAAATCATTTAGAATGTGATAACATGAATTTAGTGTTTATTTACGTGCATTAAAATATGATATGTACAGCTATACACACGGAATAAATTGTAGAAAGTTATAAATTGATACGTTTTGTGATTTATGAAATGTTTCACGGAATATTCACAAAATTTTAATAAGATAAACTTTAAGTAACTAGTACATATTAATTAAGGTGTTGTATTCCTACGAGTTTACATATCATATACATGTTGATTAGCAACATCCGCAAGATATAACCTTACTATTCCCAGCAGATGCGTTTCTAATGAAATGGACCGATTCGCAAAAACAAAGCCTTTTTCATATCACGGAACCGATGGGAATAGCATGCCGCAAATTAATCTTAATGTAACCCTTTAAAACTTTATGCGGAATAATTATAATAAACGGCATCTAATTTCGCGCATTTTTTTAGTGCTCGCTGGTACCGCACCACCACCAACAACGAACGATGCTGATGTTGCCGATCAACTTTAAATTACAATACGAATTTGTGCGTGAAATTTGACTCTAAAATAATTTCAAGGCTGACCACCTACCTTAGAATATGTAACAAGTGATCCGCTGCGAAAAACGTATAGGAGGAGGAGGGGTGTGTTATTGTAGTGTTATTGCAGAATGTTGGCGCGAATAGTACTTACATATTTTTTTTCGGTGTATGCTAATTTCTTGTGTGATTAACGTAATTATCCAAGTGTGTGATGTGCATCAATGACAATCAATCAAGTGGTGATGGACTCGAGGGTGAATTATGCTGTCGACACGTGTTTGCAACGCTGTACAAGGTAGGATTTTTATGATTGATATACATTTGAGGTTAGGTGTGATTATCATATGTGCGCCGCTCTATTACCGGTTTGTAACGAAATAGGTAATGCTTTGCTTTACAATTCATATGTGATTAATATTTATTGATAATTACTTATTTTGCAAAATTATAAGAGATTAGATGATCCCAATAATTATTTTAGCGTCTTCTTTAATGAAATGCTGTTTTAGATTTGACCTTTAATTGACCTTTTTTGTAGTATTATAATAGACCTGAGTTTTCGGAAACGAAATAGAGTATTAGTATTAGATTATGTTTAGTATTCAATATGTATATTTTTAAATACATTTTTTAAATAAAAGTTGCTTAATTTTGACATTAGAATAAGCACTATATTAGAAAGACGGTAATAGTTAAGAATCAAGCTTGTTTGTCGTAAAAAATGACTGCTAACATCAATCTACTTCTAGATTTCTTTCATTTAAGATCTTTAAAAAAATATGAAATAATAAAAAAATATGAAATAATAAAAAAATATGAAATAATAAAAAAATAGAAAGAAGATATAAATTCAGTTCATTAATATATTCATAAGCTTGTTAGAAGTTGAATTTCATTGCAATTCAATGTAATTAAAAAATTACGCCATTAAAAATCACATTCACTTCACAACTTTTAGGTAAAACTTAGAACAGATCAGTGATTTTTAATGTATAGTTCACATACACATAAAGAATTTAGAAGAAAAAAAGAGCAACAGCCGAAAATATTAATATGAACAATAAAAGGCGTGTGAGACTATTATAACACAAATATTTGTGCATAAATGTAACTACCAGTGCATGAACGATTTATCTTTTCCCTATGATTTT
>JARJDW010017871.1:0-20924 GCA_030264715.1 Adinopsis sp. GC000173 | reverse complement strand
AGACTAATGTAATTCACCTGGTAATTAATTTAATAATCACAACTTTAGTATATTCTGTTGGAAGCATTGGACATCTGTTTTATTATTTAGGTAATATAATTTCATAATAGTGTGATAAGAAAACATTTGTATTAAACAATCATAAAATTCATGTCGTTAATAAGAACAAACTGAACAACTTGCCACTAAATTAATTCTTTGTACTCGGAATTGGTTTTGTCAGACCTTCTGAAAATGTCTGTTATAAAAGCCGCCTGCATAGTGACAGTCTTGTGCCAAGAGCTTAATTTTAATTTCACGGTTTTGATCCAAGGTTGATTTTTTCAGTTCACTTGGTTTAGTATGTTTTCTTCAGTTAGTCTATGTATGTAGTTTTAAACCATAGACATATTCTGCACAACTCATATATATTTAAACCATGAAAAAAATAGAAATTTAGTTTTAATTTGGAAATACTTTGCTTGCCAATGTGCAAAATTTTGTGATTTAACTGCTGAAAAAATTTGCCATATTAAAATAATTTGATATACATTCGGTATTAAATGAAACTGTACACTTTTAACAAAGCGCAGACGAAACTCAACCTTAGAAGTATTTACGCAATGTACATCCACAATATATAACTATCGTCATAAATGCTTATTTGAGCTGCTATATCTACTGATAATTAGTATTACAATTTACACATAAGCTGTAAGTAAATGAAATAAAAAGATTAACCAAAGGAAATGAATTCGTTTAATGAGAACAGTTTAACACTAGGAAAACCAGCCTCTCCGCTTTTAGCTTTTCAACCAACCTCTGTAAAATTCCAATCTGGTAGGTATAGCAAAAATTCAATAAGGCCATGCGGGTTTGCTAGGTGTCCAGATTCAGTTGTTACCTAGTGTATGTAGGTATATGTAAATTAAATTTGGGGACAATTTGATTTTGACTTATACCTATCTAATAAATATGTATTAAAAAAATAATTTATATAATATATAAAAAATATTTTAAATTGTTTTGCTTGACACATCCTGGCATGCCTTTCTTATCCAATCGGTAAAATGTTGAAATAATTTAACAAAAAATTAACTATTTTCCTATCTATTGTACATAAGTTTAGCCTTTAAATATTTTAAAATATTTGTATTATAAGTTTGTTTAATTGTTAATTTTATTTATATTCTTTTAAAGATTTTAAAGGATTAAAGACATACTGGCATGGGATGGCTGATAAGTTTCCGACCTTTAATTTTTTTGCTGCCATTTTGGTATTTTAATGTTTTTCTTTCTGTTATGGGACTTGGAGAAGGGCAGATAATGGATAAGCTGTTTGAGGAAGACGTCACTACGTTAACCTTCGACATGGCGGTAAATTTGGCCATTAGGAAAGAAATATCAAACTGCAATCATGAAGTAACTAGAATATAGAAAGAGCCTTCAGAAGTATTTCAACTCAAAAGTCGCACATGCGCAACCAAAAGGTTTGCACGACTACAAGATGGAAGCCAAATCGAAAGAGGCGATATGGCATCGAATTCAAGTGTTAACCAGAGTAATTTACATGGTAATAATTGTGCCAATGGTAAAATTTATTGCAGAGTTTGCGGTTATTATGGACATTATACTAAAAATTGTCGATATAAAAATTATTCATGTAAAAATTGTAAAACGAAGGGTCATTTAGCTAAAGTCTATAAGGATTAAGTGGATACCCTTGGCTATGCTTGGTAAAAATTAATTTTTTTTTACACTGCAATATTTAAACTTAAAACTATTTTAGCGCTTGCATTTCTACAAGTTCAAGTAACTTGTTTGCATTTCTTTTGTTTATTTCAAGGCCGGGATCGCTGGAAGAACTTGCTACAAGCTGCAATATTTGTTTTACGTATATTGTTATATTTTTTGGTTGTTTCGGATTTGTTATTATTGCACTATTGTAACCAGATATAAATCTAAATTTACGTCAGAAAAGATTATCTAAGCATGTTATCGAAATTTCTTTTCAATCGTCAGAAAACTAAGAATAATCAATCATACACAGTGTGTTTGATATAGTTGATTAAAAAACTTTTACTTGGTAAAACGTATTAATATTTAATAAAAAACAAATACTTGGTTTAGTTTTACTACTTATTGGGTTGGATAATAAGTTCGTAACGTTTTTATATTTCTTTTTATTGTACAACGATTTGTTTTAGTTTGACAAAGTGAGAGTATTCATTCGATAAGGCTTTTCCTGCTCTACAAAACTGTGCTAATCGTTTTTTGGATAAATTTAATTTTTTTATTAGTTTTATGGCTTAGAAATGAAATTTCCAGGAGGTAATAATCAGCATTTGCAACACCTGCTCTTCTTTGCATTTCATCCAGGCCAAAATACTCGAGTATGAACCTTCTCCGTATACGATGCAAATGTCCCGGGTTGCTTCAGCAGGTGTTGTACAGTTTGTGAATATTTATTATTTAATAAAAATTGTAATATTTTTGTTGATAAATACGCAAAAAGCAGTAAAACTTATTTAAATTAATTATATGGAAGAGCATTCTACTTCTATTGTGCGTTTTATGATGCGATAATAATCGAGCCGGGTTGGTTTATTCCTATATCTATTTCTTTCTTTCTTGACTATACCCGTGTTTACTGATGTATCTAAATGAAATAAAAATACGATAACATCTATCTGATAATGGGATTATTGTTTTTATAACAGTTCACCTTGACCTGTCCGCACGTGGACGTGCACAAGAAAGGAAGGATGAATTCAATCTTCTAAATCTTGTATATATATATAAATTATAAATGATTTAATATGAAGGTGTTTGCTCTAATCCACAAAAATCTGAAATGCCAAAAATTAATTCGATATTTAACCCATTGCACTCTTTAAATAATTTTGCGAGGTGTCCGTCATGCGACAAACTTAAAAACTGTTTTATGTCATCNGAAAATCAATAAAAAATATGAAAAAAATAATTACTACCCCGCGAAAAATGAGGGTGTGACAAAGTAAATAAATATTGCTTTATGAATGTTTATAAATTTTAATTATTAAAAATATTCTAACAGAAGGTAAAACTAACATATATCTAAACATTTAGTAAGATTGTAATGACAATATGACCTTAAAAATACATAAATAGTGCAATAACAAAATGGCTAGTGTCCAGGCACCTCCACCAATTAACATCTTATTTGCTCTAATTAAATTATATAAACACACCTTAATCAATTTATAGAGGGTTGTATATAAGCATAATAATATAAAAGTAACGTATTAAAAACAAATAAATTTATTAAAAAGAATCTGGATAGTTTTCATATGAACGTAATGATACAATGTGTTTGTCGCCTATATGGCGACAGTGGAGTGCAAAGAGTTAAGGCAACATCAAAAAAGCTTTGCACTCATATGGTAGATACTTAAAGAAATTATGAAGACATAACAACAACTATGAACTAATATATGAACAAAAATGTTTTAATCACTAATTTATTTGCTTCTTATATTTATATACATCTATATTTGAAAAACACGAAGAAAGTGGTCTTTAAAAATGAAAAATGTCTTAATGTAAGACAGTAATCTTTGGATGCAAGTACATACGTATTAAATTGCATTTGAGAGCAAATATCTTCCTAGTTGTGCTATATCTCTAAAGAAAAAATGTATTATACTTAACACTTTTTAAGGCAATAACAAAAATGTTTTCTACTCATTTGGTAGCAACTTAGAAAATCATAAACAAAACGATAGCATCAACTAACTACTAATATATGAACAAATATTTTAATCACTAAGTTACTCGCTAGTTATATTCATATACATCTACATTTGGAAAACACGAAGAGAGTGGCCTTTAAACATGAAAAATGTCTTAATTTGAGACAGCAATCTTTGGATGGAAGAACATATTACATTCCATTTCAGAGCGGAGTGTCTTTCTAGTTTTACTTTGTCTCTAAAGAAAATGTACTTAACATTTTTTTAAGGCAACATCAAAAATGCTTTGCACTCATATGGTAGATACTGAAAGAAATCATAAACAAGAAGATAGTATACATCTATATCATAATAAATGAATACTTCGGCAGATGGCAAATGTTTTATTTTAGACTTGGGCTTTATTTTAAATTGGGATTTTTAACATTTAATGCAAATATAGCAACATTCTTTAAGAAAATATAAAAAATGTGTTGATTTAGTGATAAAATCGGTCGGTTCTAAAGTTTAAACTAATTTACTACATTTTCAAATTATTAAAATGAAATAATAAAAATTCTTTTTACGAAAACTTCAAAAATGTTTTGATGTTCTATCGTATTTTTGTTTGTATTGCAAATATTTTAATTTTGTATTGCGGTTTATTCAGATTGGCGCCTTCAAGACAACATAAAAAATGTTGCTATTTAGTGATACTATCAGTAAGCTGTATCTTAAGTATAAAACCAATATAATAAATGAACACATTATTTATAATTATATGAAAGAAAAGAAAATAAAATTATTAATAGAATTCTTTTTATGAAAACATGAAAATGTATTTATGTTATCGATTTTGTATTTTTTTTTAATTATAACTACTACTATAATATGATGAAATTATGTATTTTCTTTTAGCGTACGAAAAGTCATGATTGCAATTTACACGCTTTCCTTTTCAGTAACCAATTTCACGTGCAAATCGGGGGTGGATAGGTTTATTAAAGATTAACAAAATCGTGCAGATTTTATGAAATGTGTAGTTTGCCGGCTTAAATTTGAGTGTGTTTTAGCCTTCTATGGGGTATATACGGTGTTGGAGTAATTCTATTTTATTTTACGCTAATATAATGAACAAATGTTGGAAAGTGAGTAGGTACATTTCATAAAATGTTTATAGTCATTTTTGCTGCACTTCTCATGGGTAAAATATTGACGCAGGTTATTGGGGTAATTTTGAGAATTTTCTTGTAAGATGTTACATATGTAATGTTCGTAGGTACTTAAAAATTAACAAAATCTTGTTGATTTTATAAGAGATTTCGTTTTGGCAGTTTAAATTTGAGTACTTTTTAATACAATTCATAAAATATTTAGTTATTTTTTCGTTTCTCATGGATACAACATTGAAACGCGTTAATGAGATAATTTAAAGAATTTTTGTGTAAGATATTACATATGTAATGTTTGTAGGGAGTTAAAAATGAACAAAATCTTGTTGATATCATCAGAGATTTCGTTTTGGCAGCTTAAATTTGAATATTTTTTAGTGTAATTCATGAAATGTTTAGTCATTTTTTGCTTCTCATGGGCATAACATTGAAACACGTTAATGAGATAGTTTTGAGAATTTTCTTGTAAGATATTACGTCTGTAATTTTTGTAGGTAGTTAAAAATGAACAAAATCTTGTCGATTTTATAAAAGATTGCGTTTTGGCAGCTTAAATTTCAGTACTTTTAGTACAATTCATAAAATGTTTTGTCATTTTCTCGCTTCTCAAGCATATACCATTGAAACATAGTGCGGAGAAATTTTAACGGTTTTTTAATTTTTCTTTGAGTTTAGTATTTTCCATCAAAATATTTCTATTAAAATTATCTAAAAAACAGGGAAAAACGCAGTTATTCTTTTGAATTGCAATCAATATTGATGAAATTCGATAAAGAATTTGATTGAAAATGCCAAAAATCCAAGAGAAATCGTCAAGAATCAAAAAAAGGATCCTTTTTTCTATCTATACTTTTAAATGAAACACACTGTATGTAATCTTTGTAGTTAAAAATTAACAGAATCGTGTTGATTTTATAAGAGCTTTCGTTTTGGCAGCTTAAATTTGAGTACTTTTTAGGCTGCTTTTAGGATAGAATATTACCAGCGGCTTAACGGTTTAAAAGCTAAAGCAGTAATGAAATTCGTTGAATTATATTAGCGAATAACAAATAAGTTACCGCAGTAATGAGAAATGCATAAATTTTATAAGAGCGACGTTTAGTTTGGCGGCTGCAACTGAACCTACTTACTTACGTTTCAGTGTTCGTAGTATATCAGACCGGCCATTTTCCATGTTTTAAATTTTAATATATCTTCGTTTATCTAGCAAATGATGTAAAAAGTTTACTATACAATAATAAATCTTTAAAAAATATGCCTGAATATTTTTATTAGAGTACAGTATATACAGTAGACGCGTCTTTATCATGCCGGATCACCTTGCGCACGAATTTTATGAAAACTCAACCAACGTACGAATTCGCCCGCTCTATTCCTTTCCTGTAAGAAATCGCGGATTAGTGATAGTTTTTTGTACATATTCATATCAGACCAGTCATTTTCCATGTTTTAACTCTTCATTATCTAGCAAATAATGTAAAAGCTGCTATACAATAATAAATCTTTAAAAAATATACCCATCTAAAATCTGAATATTTTTATTAGGGAGTACATACACAGTAGATGGTTTTTATCATGCCGGATTACTTTGCGCACGAATTTTATGAAAACTCAACAAGAACGTACGAATTCGGTTCACTTACCAATTCGCTCGGTATATTCTTTTCGTGCAAGGAATCTAGGATTTGCAATGTACCAATACAAAATATAAATACAGTTCAAAATATAATATTTTACTAACTATTGGTAATCTATTATCTGTTTTTTTTTATAGTTAAAAAAAGGTTAATAATACGATGCATTACTAACTTTCTCGTCATCAAGAGATTAGAAGTCAATTTTATAGTTTTCTTAATTTAGAGTAGATAATACGTAGTACACCTACATTTTACCTACAAGCCGATTGTGAAGATGAATTTATAAAATGAGAGATAATTTGCAGTCAACTATAAAATCAAAAGTCAAGTGAGTCCAGTTTCTTTAATTAAAAATAATATCAAATTTGCCACAAAACTATGCAGATGGTTTTCAAGAATATTTGTGGCTTCAAAATTTAAAATTTATTTACTTTGTTTGTTGCTATTAAGATTTCTTGAAAGTGCCGTCAGGTTTTACTCTGAACTAAACGAACGTTGAAATCTTCTAAAATGGAAGTTGACAATTACTTAGTTACTTAGAAAATAGTGTAACTTTTGAATAGTGTTTATGCTGCCAGCACCAACTTTATTTAATTTATTGCGTTTTTCTGTTAAATATTGTTTTTTTTTATTTTTTTTTAATTTAAAAATTTTAAAATCACAGCTTATTTGCAACTAACTATAGAATCACTAAATCAGTCTTTGGTGCAAAACGATGCAATTGGTTTAATGACTTAAAATTTTATTTACTTACTTTGTGTTTTGTCATAACGTTGAGATATTCTAAAATGGAAATTGACAATTAGAAACTTAGAAAATCGTGTAAGTTTTACAAAGTGTTTACGCTGCCTGCACCATTTTTTTGCGTTTACCTCAGCTAATCCATCAGTTTTCATTTTTTAAATTAATATCAATTTTGGTGCAAAATGATGTAATTTGTTTTAAACAAATTATGGCTTAAAATCTTTTTATTTCTATAAATTAAAATTATTTACTTACTTTCTTGAAAGTGTCGTCATGTTTTACTCTAAACGAACGTTGAAATATTCTAAAATGGAAGTTGACAATTAAAAACTTAGAAAATCGTGTAACTTCCACAAAGTGTTTGCGCTGCCAGCACCAATTTAATTTAGTTTTTTTTGCGTTTTTAACGTATATAATGTTTTAAATCTCTTAGAGTTTTAATAATATTTAGCGCACTTTCCGCCAATTGAATTCATTTTTTTTTTGCTAAACTAACTAAATGCTTTAATATCCCAACACAACGTTGACATTTTATGTACTTTGATGGGGGGAAATGGAAGTAATTTGATATAAGCAATTAAAAACTTGCCAAATCATAAATTTTATGAAACGCTCCCTGCCGCCAGCACCCATTTGACTCATTTTTAATGCAATTCAAGAGAGCAAAA
This sequence comes from Adinopsis sp. GC000173, assembly GCA_030264715.1. Classification (NCBI taxonomy): domain Eukaryota; kingdom Metazoa; phylum Arthropoda; class Insecta; order Coleoptera; family Staphylinidae; genus Adinopsis; species Adinopsis sp. GC000173. The sequence continues at coordinate 13,014 of JARJDW010017871.1, read as the reverse complement.
TATGGCGCACTCGCTTAATTTTTGCCCCGATATATACTCGTAAGCAAAACAGGGCACAGCATACATTTGATATACGAAATGGAAGCGGCCACCACCGCACAGAGTGATGAACATTTGTGAATTTTCAATGCAAAAAAGTGCAAATGCCTGCTTCCACTATGCATGAAATTGGGCAAACGAACGTTTGCAGCAATGCTGTGCGAACCTACAGAACTTATTGGATTGATGCAAATGTTTGTCCCGTTTTGCAGCACAATGAATTTAGATTACAAACGTATTCCAAAAACTTACATATAATTTAAATCGATTATTGCTATATGGTGAAGGGTTTTTTTGGTTTAATTTTGGCGCACAGCGTTCCGATTTCTCATCTTACTGCGCGCTTAACTAAACAGGACTGAAAATTAATAAGTTTCCATTTTAAACAAAACATAGATTAATAGCAGAGGCGGCGCTAATCGGCAACTTAATGCCGCAAATTATTGTTTTACTATCTCTACGTTTTTTAAACATTCAATTTTTTATAGATTTGTCTTTGCCAATAAAATTTTTATAATCTTTCTTTGATTTTTAGCATTTTGCATCAATTTTTTTATTGCATTTCATTATCATTGATTGAAAATTGAAAAGAATTGAGGTTTTTACGTTTTTTGAAAAATTTTGATGATCATTTTTAAATATTTTGATGGAAAATGCCAAAAATCAATGAAGAAAATTGTAAAAATTGAGAAGGATTATATTTTCACAATTTTAGTGAAAATCTTTGAATATATTGATGTAAAATGCAAAAAAGTATAAAAGAAAATTAAAAAAATTGAGAACGATTATATTTTTTTCGATTTTCGAATAATTTTATTGAAAGTCTTTAAATATACTGATGAAAAATGCAAAAAATCAATGAAGAAAATTGCAAAAATCAAGAAGGATTATATATTTTTTTGTTTTTCTAACAATTTAGTGAAAGTCCTTAAATATATTAAAGAAAAAGGCAAAAAATTTAAGAAGAAGATTGCAAAAATCGAAAAGGATTAAATTTTTTTTGTTTTTGGAATAATTTTATTGAAAGTCCTTAAATATAGTGATGAAAATTTCAAAAAAATAAAGAAGAAAATTGCAAAAATCGAGAAGGATTTTTTTTTCGCTTTTCGAATAATTTTATTGAAAGTCCTTTAAATATACTGATGAAAAATGCAAAAAAATAAAGAAGAAAATTGCAAAAATCGAGAAGGATTACATTTTTTTTTCGTTTTTCGAACAATTTTAGTAAAAGATATTGATGAAAATTGCAAAAAATTAAAGAAGAAAATTGCAAAAATTTCGTTACAAAGCAAAATCTATGAAAGATTGGTTGTCTAAGAAACGTGAAGATAAAAAGTTATAATTTGGGGAACTAAAAATGAAAATATTATTTAGTACGCTTTTGGTTATCATTTTACCTATAACCACATGAGTCCAACTTGATGTATAAATTGATTTCATTTAAATTTTGATTTAAACACTGTCTAAAAGCATCGAAAAAAAAATTCGTATCTTATTTGGAGTGAATTTTTTGTTAAGAAATCGGTGCTCCCCAACCCTTTCTGGCGAACAAACCAGTTGAATGCATCGCCAGCGAGTTGATTATTAATAAGTCGCAGTATTAATTACTTCATTACCATCTACATTTAGGAATCAAAGTTTGAAGTGGATATTTTTCTTAATTTTTGTGTGAATTTGTCAAAGAAATCGGTGTTTTCCATCAAACAACTTGCTCGAATGCATTGCCAGAAATCTTATTACTAATAAGTCGCACTTTTTATTCCAAATAAAAAATAGGTTAAGTAGATATCATTTTATCTGCATTTATGTATAATTTGATAAAAATTCTGTCTAAAAGCATAGAATTGAAGTTTGAATTGGTATAGTTTTGTTGATTTTTAAGTGAATTAGTTGAAGAAATCAGTGCAGCCCAACCCTTTCCTTTCCATCGAACATCTCGCTCAAATGCAATGCTAGCAAGTTTATTAATAAGTCGCACTTTTTATTTCAAATAAAAAATAGATTAAATAGAAATCATTTTATCTGCATTTAGGTATAATTTGATAAAAATTCTGTCTAAATGCATAGAATTGAAATTTGAATTGGTATAGTTTTGTTGATTTTTAAGTGGATTAGTTGAAGAAATCGGTGCAGCCCAACCCTTTCCTTTCCATCGAACATCTCGCTCAAATGCACTGCTAGCAAGTTTATTAATAAGTCGCACTTTTTATTCCAAATAAAAAATAGATTAAGTAGATATCATTCTGACTTTATGTATTAATTGTTTCCATGCCATCTACATTTATATTTCGATTAAAATACAGCCTAAAAGTAATAGAATCGAAGTTTGTATTTGTTAATTTTTGAGTGAATTTGCTGAAGAAATCGGTGCGCTCGAACCCTTTTTTTTCTCCATCCTTGCTTGACTGCATCGCAAGCGATTTTATTATTAATAAGTCGCTCCTACTACACCGCAACGACGCCCGTTCGATTGCCAATTTCGCGAATAATAATCAGCGGCACCGCGCTGCTGCTGCTGCTGCTGCCGATGCTGCGAAAAGTTCGGGCGCAACGAGGACGGCATACAACGGCAGCATCGAGCGAGCGAAAAACGATAAGGGTAATTTATACACTTTGCCCGCGCTTTGCTCTTTCGCTGTGTGTGTGCGCGCAATAAACTTGCATAAATCAATCGCGGCGATTTTTAAAGTGCATGAGGCCCTTTATTTTGCAAAAAATATTATTTTACCGATGATTTTGCAATTTTACCGTTTAGCTTCGGGGCGACAGCGGCGGTAGTGGTGATGGTTTTAATTGGCGGAAATTGATTAGATATATCCGATACAAAAAGTGTGTGTAAGTGTATGTGTGTGTACATCGTGTGTCCACGTGGAAGTAATCGGGGTTGGAAATGGAATGAAAAATATCGCGTTGGAATGCAGCGAGTTAAATAAGGATGCTAAGATAGTAAATAGCAGAAATTGCATTGCAAATTGAGGTAAATTTGAAAAGGAAAATCGCGTAAACATTCCGGTTTTTTTAAGACAATCGCTTTTCGGAACGATTTTCCAAGCGTTTTAAAGCAATTCACCTTTGATACTCATTTTTAGACATACAATAACAAAAAACGATATTAGACATAAATCAGCAAATTCAGAAAAAAATTAAGCGTTTGTTGTATTTCCTAAGTGATATATTGTGCTTCAAATATAAATAAATAAATCTTTATTGACGAATAACCCTATATGAATAATGGTATAACAGATGAGAAGTAACTAATCATATATAAACAAGTAAATTTTAAAATTAAATTATAAAAGTATAAATAATATGATTTGATAATGATAAAACAAAATCTGGATGACAACAGCAAAATATTCATATCTGGGAATTTATCATATCAACAAACTACATTAAAAAATATTTAAAATTAATTTTCATTAACCGATGGAAAACTCCAAAGTAATTTCTTGAAATTTGTTGATTTGAAGACAATTGTTTATGCGTTTATCTACTGTTTGTAAGAAATATATTCTACTTTAAGTAAAAGTTTAATCGCGAAGCAAAAAATTCTTAGAATCTATACACATTTAATTAACAATAACAAACAAACTGCATTAACAATGCTTTAAAATTTATTTTTATCGACTGAAGAAAAATTCCAAGTAAATCTATTATACAATAGAAATTTGTTGATGTGAAGCCAGTTATTTACGCGTTTGTCGACTGCTCATAAGTAAAAGTTGAATCACGCAGCCGAAAATAGCAATCTTAGAAAAATCCATAAAAATCGCAAATTTTTAAGTAGCGCGTCCTTCAAAAGATTTCCGTTTTATTAGTCAACCAGCCTTGCATTGAGCATTAACATAAATATGTCCATATGTAAATTATAAAATGAATTTATGCAAATACCAGTTATTGCAATGAGAGTGCGACGCTCTGTGAATTTTGATATAGTGATACAGTTTTCAAGAAAAGTTGATTACATATGTGGCGCCAAGTGAGTTGTTTGAAGAATCTGCAAGTGGGTGACCAAAATTGTAGAAACTTTTTAATTTCTTATACAAAATATAGAGTGTCCCCAATTCACCCGTTTATGTTAAAAATAACTCCAAAGCTTAATATCCATTTTGTAAAGCTGTATGTAATGGTAATATGTATTTTCAAAATCCGGCATAAACCGGAAATGTCAGATATTAACTTGAACTTTATTTTTCAAAATAGAATACACCATTTTTATGGACAGATGTGCTTGTATATACAAAAATATTTAAAATACAACACACTATTCTCAATAACAGATTTATTTTCTACATGAAAAAGTATAAAAAAGTTGTTTGAAAAATGTTTTTAATAATGAGGGTTGATCACCTTGACACAACTATAAGCTTGGAAACTAATGGAACACCCTATATGATCGACTTATTGTACAATTAAAATTTTAAATTATTTTAAGTTAAATTATTTGTTTCAATATCGAATGATTAATGTATATACAGGATGTCTGGGGAGTAAGAAGCAATATTCTAAAAGTTGTTTTTTGCGTAAAATGTTGATAATCCATATTCAACTGAGATAAAGTAGTAGGTAAGGTATTGGTATCAAAAATTTTATTTTCCATGTCAATACATTTTACCACCCTTCTACTTAAATTTAAAAAATAAATAAATAAAAAGTAATATTTTAAAACATAATTTAAACATAGAGTAAATTCTCTTAAAATGATTTCTACAATACTTCATTTTTCATACACTCTGTATAAATAATATGCGAACCAAGTTAACGACGATATGTTAATAACTTGGTATTAAACGTGCATTGCTTTAGAAAAATAGTTCAAATCACTTGTATTTAGAACAACAAATATTTCCATAATTCTATTGTTTTATTATTTAAGTAGTCTATAAACACAACAGTTATGTAATTCAATGATATCTTAAATTTATCACTTATATCTTAGAGAACTAATAAATAAGTGTTTTAAAATTAAACTGTTTTAAGCTTTCAATGCAATTTTATCAGAAACTAAAAATGATATTGATTTAAATCAAACGTTTTTGACTTTATAATAATAAAAACTGGTGCGTTAATATAATTTGATATAGGGTAAGCCACCAAATCATCAAATGCTGGATTTCTTTATTAGGAATAAAAAATATTCTAGCATTTGATGATTTAGCGGTTTAAACAGTAGGTACATATATTGTGTTTTTCCTTATAAAATTTAATAATTTGATATTATTAAAATCTGTTTTTCTCAATTCTTCATTTCGAAAAATATAGTTACACTCTTTCTATGAGTAACATATTTATCTCACGCACTCCTGTTTGTGATTTATTAATAATTTCCCTTCAGCAGATAAAAATTGTTTGATTCTTTTTCTCAAAGATTGCGTTGACAGCTCAAAATTGTTTAATTTTGTCAGCTTTATTCAATAGAACCTGGAGATGAAACTGATAAACGCAATAGCTATACCGTCTAATTTTAGGTATATATTTTTTATTTATAGATTAAACAAATAATGTAACAATCTTAAATACACTTCAAAGATATTTGCTGTTTAAATATCAGTGATTTCAACTACTTAATTAAAAGCTAAGTAATCATGCGCTATTACTGCTTTTTTGCGGCGGCAAGTGAACTGTCGCTTATTAGACGAATGATAAGTGTGACATCGTCTACCGTATGAAAAATCAACGGATGTGACATGCGGTAGAGAAAAGAAAACGAAGAAAAACTAAAAAATTCAATTTGGAAACCGTTTGACTTATTGATTTTCAATATATATATAAATTTCTGGTCTCTTGCGTGTGTGTGTGTGAGTGTGTGTGCGGTGTGCGAATGTGTATGTATGTGTATGTGTGTGTGAGTTTCTCGAAGATATATATTCACGCTGACAAACGCCGCTAAAATTGTGCGCCCGATACCGACGCCGCCGCCACCTTATCATCTCATTCGCATCGCGCTCACACACACAGTCACACATACAGACACACAACATTCTTCCAACGCAGAAACTTTAAATAGTATTTTTTAAAATTTATGACTTGTTTTGTGGCTGCGTTCGATTGGAACTGACTCGCTTCTTGCACTTCACTTAGCCAAATCAAAAAATCAACAAAATAAAATCATATTGTTGAACTACTCGCAATGAATAACAATTGATATTGACGTTTTCTTATTCTTCTTGTATTATCTACTCTATATGCTTTAATCAAAAAATTTAATAAATATTATAATCTCATGAAAGTTAATTAAATTCTGAATTTTTATTGCGAGAAAAAGAAAGTTGTTAAAAATATTAATTTTCAAATTGGAAAAGAATAATACATTGGCATTTCCTTAACTTATTAAATAAATTTGTAGAAAATTTACATATTTTTTTAGATATTATACAAAAACATTATTTAATAATATTTTTTCTCAAAGAAAAGTTTAAATTTTGAACCAAATAAATTTTTTGATGGAATAATTGGATTTATTGTGAAGATTTGAGTGAAATTTTGAAGAAATTTGCTTGGGAAATGCGAAAAATTTGTTTATATATATCACATTTTTATAGCAAACAATTATTTTTTATTTTTTCATTGATTATTTTTATAAAACCATTAGAATGAAGACTTATCTTGAAAGTTTAACAGAACTTTTGCAGAAAATCACTCTGCAATTGAATGGAAATGTCAATATTTGAGAGTTGCCATTCATTATTTGTGTTCTTTACCATTTTTTTTTTGATTTCATATAAGATTATTAGAATAAAGATTAATTTTAAACATAGGAGTGAAATTTTAAAGAAAATCGCTTAGAAAATGCGAATAATTAGTTTAAATAACATATTTTAACTGCTAACATTAGAACGAGAACTAATTTTCAGAATTTAATAGAAATTTTGCTATGAAATTGAGAGCAAATGCCTAATATGTATTTTTTACCTAATTTTATTTTGATTCCATAAAATTATTAGAATGAGAATTAATTTTGAAAGTATAACTGAAATTTTGAAGAAAATTTTCGTGTTCTTAAGCTATTTTACCACAGCTTTCAAATAAAATCGTTAAAAAGAATATGAATATGAAATATTTTACCGAGTTTCTAAGAAAGTTATAATTGCGTAATTTATTTTTAAAAACTATTATTTTATAATTTGATTAATGCAAATGAAAACTTGACACATAATAATTACACACATACAGCTCTAAGCGTTTCGTGAGATTAATTTCAAGGAATTTAATTTGTTTATGAAGTTGTTTTGTATTATGTGGGGTGGAAAATTGTTGAAAAAATTCTCCTTCTAAAATTTAACAGTTTGATTTGATTAGTTTAGAAAAGTTTGAACATGTATAAGGACGACACCAAGTGATGTGTATTTATTAAAATTATACCATTTACTTACTTTTATAGTAAACATTTATTTTGTGCGCGACGCTATCTAATAATTTGTTTGTCATTTTATTTATGCTTTTGTCACGCAATGTTAATTTTCAGCTACTTCAGCTTAATAAATCACACTCATATTGAAATAAATGTGGGTGTATGATACATGTTGCTTATTTGAAGCCTAATTAATCCTACGTTTTTTATTTTACGAAAAAAAAACGTCGATACGATAATTCATGATTTAAAATTTTACGCGAAGCTTTCATTATTGTTGGATGCCGATTTTTTTCACTAAAACTAATAAATGAGACTTTAAATTATACTCACTTTGTTTTTATTAATAAACATTCATAGAAAATTAATGAAAAAGCATTAAAAAACTGAAAAATTCATAGAAAAATGATGAAAGGACAGTGAAAAGTGATCAAATTCATAAAAAAATGTTGAAAAAACAATGAAAAATGGTAAAATTAATAAAATAAAATGATGAAAATACAGTGAGAAGTGCTAAAATTTATAGAAAAATGATTAAAAAAATAGTGAAATTTATAGAAAAATAATTAAAAAGGTGAAAATTATTAAAATTCTTCAAAAAATGATGAAAAATAGTGAAATTTATAAAAATAGTGCTAAAATTTATAGAAAAATTATGAAAAAACACTGAAAAACAGTTTTTCATATTTACCAGTATATAATAGGTAATTATATTTTGTTAATTTTATACTACTTAGACATTTCTATACCATCTATTATTCAAGTGTGGGGCGCGTAACCCGGCTCAAATCCGGCCCTGCATGTCGGTAGATATGATAAGGCAGTGTCGACTGTCAATTACTTTATAACGAAATAAATGTCATTTTAGTGCACTAATAAATTTGACGGAAATTTAATATGCAAAGCGAAACAGTTTTGGCCAATAATAAATTTTATAATAACATTAGTTTGCAATTTGACATTAATTATGCAACGCTTTTGTTTTAATTTTATATTTTAAAACAACAACACAACATAATTCATTGCTATATGTTTGTACATCGAATAAATTCTCGCCGGTGTATATGTGTGTGTTTTTTTCTTTCATTTTATTATATTATTTGGGTGCGTTATCACGCAATGTTGAATTTGAACTACTTGAACTTAATAAATGTCGCTTTGGAAGAAAAAAAGTGAGCGCCATAATAAATATGAGAGAAATTTATTACTACGTCAAGCGAGAAATATTTTCTTGACAGGATGATTTGAAAATCATTTATGAAATTTTTGTTAATGATTTGAAGTTTAATTATGCATTGTTTTCTTGCCAATACTTCCATTCATCACAAAACAATTACAGCATTATTGGTTTTAAATTATATATCGTGTGTTTCCACGAGATTCTTTAACATGAAATTTTAAACTGTTGGCATTTTCCATCAAAGCTTCTATTAATTTTTCTCAAAACAGTTTGAAAACATAGCTTTTTTTGCATTTTCAACCAGATAATGATGAAGTTTGATGAAAAAAGAAAAATCAAAGAAAAAAATTATGAAAGAAGTCTAATCTATATACTTTTAGTTCCTTTTAAACATTAAATTTTTTCTTTGCATATGGGAGACATTTTTTATGTTTCTTTAATTTTCGACATTTTCCATCAAACTTTTTAAAGATTTCAATCAAAATTATGGGAAAATCGAAAGGATTGAAGTTTTTCTCCATTTTTGAGCTTTTTCCATCAAAATGTTTAAAGATTTTAATCAAAGTTGTAGGAAAATCGAAAAGAATGAAGTTATTCTCCATTTTTGAGCATTTTTCATCAAAATATTGAAAAATTCGAATAAAAATTTTGGGAGAATCAAAAAGAATAAAGTTTTTCTCCATTTTTGAGCCTTTTCCATCAAAATATTTAAAGATTCTAATCAAAATCGAAAAGAATGAAGTTCTTGTATATTTTAAAACAATATATATGAGAATCTCTAAAAATTTAATGGATAATGCCGGAAGATCAAAGAAGAAATACGTCGAAAAATTTACTCCTACGTCAAGAAAAGTTCCCATCCAAATTTTAATGTTTAAGAATCTTGCTGGAGATACTAAAAAGTATGCACTATATACGGTAGTATATTATCATTCCTATGTATAGCTTTGAATGAAACGTACTGTATACATATTGCGTTGAATTTTATCTACTTTGCCCTAATAAATGTCACTTTGTAAAAATAATGTAATAATAAATATCACGAAGATTTACTGTGTTGCGAGCCGTAATGTGGCGCTTAAAAAATCAATGTGAAATTTATTGATTATTACATCGCGCTAGTTTACGATGCATAAAAGCTGTATAATTAATTTTTTTTTTTTGAAAAATAAAATTGTTTATTTTCATCGAGAAACTAATTTGTTACATGATTTTTTATTTTTGTGCTATCATCACGCAACATTGAATTTGAACTACTTGAACTTATATGGCGAATGGCGTCGTCGCATCGGATAAAACACTGCAATAAAATATGAAAGTTTTCATGTAAAATCAAGTACCTACATACATTTCGTGACACTAATATTATGAATTGAGTTTTTTTGATTTGAATACAAAGAAAAGTGCGCTGCATAATTTTTAGCTTTAAATGAATCACTCTAATGAGTCCTCTACTATACATCAACTATAACCTTTATTTTATTTGAATGTGTTTTTAAATTTGAACTACTTGAATTTAATAAATTCAGATTTAGATAAAGCATAGAATTACCTAAAGAATTTTTCATGAAAGATAATCCAAATAAAAAGTTTGCATTTTAAGTTTTTGTTTTAAATCCAAAAATGGTATTTTAATAGAAGTTTTTAATAAACAATAAAAGTACTAAGCTTGGTCTCGAAATTAATTTATTGAATAGATAATATTTTGAATGCAGAATTAAAGAAATGTACCTTTTTTAAGCAAGTGATTCGAACCATGCATATTCGGATTCATTCAAATGCGTTTTTTTATTGTTTTACATCTAAATGAACAATTTATATGAGTTAATTACATTTAAAAGGATAATTACTGAAGCAAAAATAATAGCTTATAAGTGTCGGAAAGCCAGCATTCAAAATATCGTTTATTACCTACAGAAATCTGCAAAATTCTAAATGTAATTTGAAGTTTATTAATTTATTAGGCTGACATGCATTACGGATTAGTAGTTATCATCAGAACTAAAGTGTTAATATAAGAAACAAGTTTATTTATATGACTATGATGATATACATTAGGGGAGAGTGAGGGAATCCCGCACCTTTAAGGTAATTTGGTAATAGTTCTTAAATAACAAATAACGAATAAACTGCAACTAATGTACCTGAAAGAGCAAGTAATGTAATTTAGTTTTAAAAAATCAAAAGAAGCGCAAAAATCGTTAAGGGGTAATAACAAAATTGTTAAGGTAATTGCGCTCTAACAAATAAAATTGGTAAAAAAGCTACATATTGTAAACTTTGTTGTTAAATAGACAAAAATCACATTTGTAACCTGCAAACTGCATTCCGTATGGATCATTCCCAACATAATTCACATCTAAACCATCATTTGTTGTCTTTTCCAAATTCATATCAAATTAAACTAGGAACGTCATTACCCCGTTGAACAAATTTTATTTCAAGAAGATGTGAAGGACAATATAGTGGAAATTATATCTTAAAATATTCAGCAATGCACAGAAGAATTCCTCTTTGTATATATATTATCATATCCTGAAATAATTATTATGTATTATATAAAAATAAATTGGCTTCAATTGTAATGCGCATTTCAGTTACAACAGAAGACACGAAATATTATCTATAAGAGCTGCTAATTTATCTGTTGAAAAACTGTCGTCATTTTGCATTATGTTATCTTATATAGGTAATGTTTGCAAAGTACTGATGCGTTATTCTGATCTCTATACTTAATAATTTTCAGATAGATCAGGTTGCGGCATTACCCGATGGTCGCCATCACCCAATTTTCCCCTAATTCAATTAATTAATTTTGTGAAGAAAATATAGTGTTTATATTCATTTATTAATAAAAGTAGCCTACGAAGATTTAATACAGCTGTACAATTTTTCAAACTCAGTGTATTTTTTTCTTTTACTTCGATTTTCCCACTTTTTGTGTCTAAATTTAATTTTATTTTGTTATATTTTTATGTCTTTTATTTCCAACTGTAACATAATAATATAAGACATAAGGACCAATTTTCATGTAAAATCAGTTACATTTCGTGACAGTAGATAATGCATTACATGTAGGTACACTATTATGAATGTTATAGGCAATTTAGATTTTTTTAATTTTTGTCATGTATGCAAAAAATACTATTGCATACCTATATTTTATTTAGGCTTAGAAAACAACATTATCATAAAATAAATAAGGAAGACGTTTTATGTAAAATATAAGGACCATTTCGTGACAGTAGGTAATGTTCTGAATATTGTAAATATTTTCTATATTTGGAACTTTTAGATGGATGGAAATTATCTATATAGGTATAGAAAAGTACAGTTTTATTTATTTATCTATGTATTCAGTTTTTCTATTGTACTAAATTTTATTTGAGTTTGAGTATAGATACTTTTTTCGGATAAAACAATATAATATCGGTATTTGAGAAAGACTTTCTGTATGTAATCAAGAAATATTCTCTCTAATTTTGGTTGCAGTTGTGTATTGTTAATGTGTCTTGAATAAAAATGTTTAAATGTGATTTAAAAGTGTGCAATTCTTTTGTCTGGTGTGTTATAATAGTAAAAAGTACAATTTTTAATAAAAACATAAAGGGCAAAAAATGAATGAAAAGAATTTTTAACAAGTTCAGTAAATTTTATATATGCGTATATAATTGGAATTATTTGCGATCAAGAATAGCCTATGGAGACAATGTTAATGTTCTTTTCTTTAGTATAGGTATTAAGATAGAAAAAAATACAATTCAAACTCAAACACAAAAGGCAATATATAATGTATAATAGGTCTACCGGAAAATTCTGTCCGTTCGAAAAATAAAAAAGTGTAATAAATCAGTTAATACAAATTTTTTAAACAAAAATTAGTACTATCAATTGCATTCTTACTGTACATCATTTCGCACTATTTTTTTAATAGCAAACTTTTATTTAAACCGCATTTAACTTAATGGTGCTGGGGGTTGGAAACCCATTTACATTTTTAAAATGCTTTTTTGACAAGTTCTACATTTAAACTAATACAAAATATTACATAATCAATAAAAATTCATTTTTAACTTAGTATTGTCAAACAGTAAGCTCTTAAAGTGCGGAGTTGAGGCAATGTCTATTCTAAACATGTAAATTAGCCTACAAAAGTAAAAAACAATATAAAATCTTTATTTAAAAATGGGAATTTTGCTTGCAAGAAGTCTTAACTACGGATAAACACTATAGTGTAAAATAAATATTAATAAAGATCAAGAGAAACAATATTTTTGTTGTATACTATAAACGGACAGAACTTTCCGGTAGACCTAATATATATGCGATAAAATAAAAGAATTTGAATCATTTGTGATCAAAAAGGTCCCCTGATTAGTGCGCAAAATATAAAAGTCTTCATGCAACCACGAAAATACTAGTGTAATCCTGTGCAATCGCGCAG
>JARJDW010017870.1:0-30750 GCA_030264715.1 Adinopsis sp. GC000173 | reverse complement strand
GAATCGATGATTTGTGCATGATTCTCACACACCTGAAACTTTGCTCACCCTAGATTTGGATTGGCAGGACCGGGAGAGCAAAATTTCAAGCTGGCAAGAAAAGTGCAACGCGTTGTAATCGCCAGTGTTCTTCGTTAAACATCCTACAACACAAAGCAATAGATAATAAGATGTTGATTGATTTTCCTGTTTTTTTTGGGCTTGGTTTGGCCACATCCACCTACAACAACACAAACAAATCAAACAGAAATATAATGTTTTTATAGCCATTTTATCATTCACAAGTTGGAATTATTATTAGGCTTGTTCCATCCAGCTGATTTTGATTTGGTGTAATATAAGTGGCCTAATCCCCAAAAATAACTTGCAATCTCTTTGGTGAATCATTAACGAGTAGAAATCAGCGAAAATCACCCAAAATTTCACACCTAGAACAGAAAAAATACAATTAAACATGCTTTTTTCTAATTTCTATCAAAATCAAAAGTAATTTTTGTGAAAATAATCATTATTTGACAGGTTTTTTAATACCTAGCGCTACAGTCGTTAAAAACATCACAAACTATGCTATTTAAACTCCTCGCGAAATAAAATGTGATTTTTTGGTGAAAATAATGCGATAATTGTTACAAAATCAATAAAAACATTGACAGGTTGCACGAGAATATACGTGGGGGTCGTCCGATAACTTTCTAGCTTTTTCCCCCCCAGTATCTTTTTAGTGCAACCCCGCAAGTTATTTTTTAGCATCACCACACGTCTCTGCGTGCGAGGAAAAAAGCTAGAAACTTATCGGACAATCCACATACATTTGACAGTGTTTTCTATTATAAAATTGCGGAAAAATACAAGCAGACGTTCTAAAATATGTTTTTTTTTTACATAAAATGTGATTTTTTAATAATTTTTGACCAAAATTGCAGTAATTTAACAATATTTTTTTGAAATTCCTAATGCAACTCATTATTGTGATCGATCATGCTGATTGTAGGTATTCTACTAGACGCAAAAACGTGTCGTCACGACGCGCAACACTCGCTCTTCATTGCTTTGCCTTTGTTCGTTGTACTGCACCACGAGCAGCAATAACAAATACAACAACCAACACAAAGACAAGAGAAGAGCGGTTTGTTGTCGGTGATGCCGGTGAGAGAGAAGATGCAATAGTGCTGGAGCAGCGCGCGCGCGGGCAGCACACAACACCAACAACAAACAACAAAAAAAACGCATGGTACCGTTACTAGACCAACACACACACACCGGCAGAGCGCACAAATGCTAATTTTGTTGTTGTTGTTTCGAATAAAACACAAAGATGTGAAATGGAAAACAAAAAATAGAGGCGAACGCGGAATGAAGATGTTGTTGGTGCGCTAGATGATGAACAATGAGGACAATGCATTGTGTGATTCGTATCGGCGTGCAAATTTGGTTGCCTACACACTACAGCTAGCAAATTTAACACAAAGAAATAATTTTTTGATAATTAATAAGAATTTTGATGCGAAAGCAACAAAAATTATTACAATGTTGTGCAAATTTGGTTGCCTATACAGTAAATAAGTATTTCTAGTAATTTAACAAAGAAAACAGGTGAAACTATAAATGTTAACAAAGAAAATATGTGGTTTTTGATAAAATAACAAGATTGCACACGAATTTAATAAAAAATAACGATAAGTAATGGATTAAATTGACGCAATTGTGCAAATCTTGTTGCCTATAGACTGTATACGCAAGTTTTTAATAAAATAACACAATATTGAACACAAATTTAACAAAAATAATGCAAAAAAACTGCTCGTTTTTGATGAAATGAAAGACTTTGAAGACAAATATAACAATAATGAGAATTAATGTGCAAATTTTGTTGCCTATGTAACTGCCGTCTTGGGCACGCGTAACCAAACAAAGAGAAAACGTGTGAAACGTTGCCGCATCGACGCGCGCTGGTGTAGTGTGCGTATTTTTAGCCGTTCCGGTGCCTACCAATTGATTGATTGATTGACTGATCGAAACGCGCGCGTAAATTGGGGGATCTAAAAATGTTGTTCGTTGGCGAAGAGTCGTATATACCATCATCATCAGCAGCAGCATCATCAGCGAGTGAGCGCGCGCGAAAAGGTGAACGCATCGCTTTGAACTCCCATGGTGGTTGGAACAAAGAGCAAGCAAGCAAGCAAGCGATGTTGATGTGGTGCACTGCCTTTGACCCACTGACTTCGCGCGCGTCGTTGTTGTTGTGATGTTGTTGTTGTTGTTGCGCGCTTCCTCCTTCCTCCTCCTCCTCCTCCCACACCTCCACAAAACTTCGTATGAAAATCGGTCGCCTTTGTTCCACGGCCGCATCTGGAACACAAAACAGCACAATGCATATAACACACGTTGTTATACTACTTTTTTTTATTATTATTAAATCTATTTTACGCATTACGAATTTTTTTGCTTGTTACAGCCTATAAATACTGCAATAAATACTTTTTTTAGGAAACTTTGCGAAACGACCACGTATATTATATTATAAATGCTATGCAACCAGGTATGCATTATTAAAATTTTATAACTTTTTTCTAGCGAGTAATTATTAAGTTATTTTTGTGTAACCGAACATATTTAGCATAACATTAAAGCGATAAACAGTGAAAATATGCGTTTTATCATCAAACAATGTGAATATATGTGTTGAGCGGGTCGTCTATCTAACAAAACTAAACTAAACAAAACAAAAATAAAGCAATGATGTTGGAATAGGAAGCAACAGGTGATGATGATGATGCTCTGATACTGGGCTGCTGCTTCACAAGCACACACAAACAAAACATAAACGATTTGGTGATGTTGCAGCGCACCGAAACGGAAACGGCGCTGCTGCTAATAATAGATGGCGTTAAATTAGCGCGCGCGCGCGTGTTAATAAGTCGCTTTGTTCAAAAGTGTAATAATGTTGCGCTATTTTTTTTCGTTTCTTTTTTCCACCTCCTTCACTAAAGTATTTGCCACGCAATTTTCCGGCGATAATCGCGTTGACATTCCGCAATTAATAAACTCTCGAGCATAGCGCATCGTTTGAATCATCAACATCGCATAGCAACAAAAAATATGTATGCGTGGTTGTCTACTAACTTTGTAAGATGTTATACGCGCTGTGTTGCGATGGCAACCCCGAAACAACAATAACAAAACAATGCAATAGCGCGCTAGCAAACAGGATTCATGCATTTGTGGTTTGTGTCTACCGACGCTCGACGACGATGTTCTTTTTTTTTAATCTTTTTTTTTCTAAATTTTATTGTAACTTCTTTATTTTTCTGTTTCGTTTTTCGCATCATTGCGTCACCGTCGCACTGCTTCATTTATCCAAAGCGCGGATGCAGATTACGCAACACACATATAATTCAAGGTTATTCCCGTCTAGCGTTTCGTTTTTGTTTATACATATATGTAATACGTATTCGATGCGGTGCGTGTGCCGCCCAAGATATCAACCCGCACATACGATGTGGTAAAGCATGCGCGTCGCGATTCGCATTAATTTGTGCGAGCATGATGATTCATCTATGTAACAGAGCGCGTTGCTCAATCAATTCATCATCATCGACGAGAATAAATCATCGAAATTTTGTCGCGCAAATACGGTGCGTGTCTGATAAGTTTGCGCGATTTACGCTCAAAACACACAGCAAAGCGCCAAACTTATTAGACGGGCCTTGTATGTCATAACCTAGTAATAATGATTCATCTGCATGAAACACAGTGCGTTACTGCGTTGCTTGAATGAATTCATCATCATCATCATCGACGAGAATAAATCGGCATTACTAGAAATAGGCAACCAAGTATGCATATATATAAATACGTGAGTCGTCTGATAAGTTTGCCGTTAATGTTTGGTCAAAATTATGCAACCAAACATCTTTTCACCTAGTCCAAGTCGTGTGTAGGCAACGCAATGTCGATAAAATATTCATAAAACGTTTGCAGTGTTAATAACATAAATATGCAACCAAGTATACTCATGCATTCTTTGTGGGGGAGTTAATGCATGAAAATAAAAACAAAATGTATGTATGTGACAGGTTAGGCAACCCAAATGTATATTTCAATTTAGTACAGGTATGCAACCAAGTCTACGCACATCATAAACACATTTTATTTATGCGTTCGTTGCTTTTGCTAGATAAAAACAAATTTACTCGTACTTACATTGATGAAATGAAAGTTAATTGCAATTTTACAAGCATCCACCCACACACCTACACACACATGCATGCATACATACACGGACAACATATGATGACGATGATGATTTGTTATGTAACCCCAATTAAGCGTAGTAGTCGAATATATCTATATATGTAAATGTTTGTGATATATTGCACAATTTAGAGCAATAATATGTAAGTATGCAACCAATTGCTCATAAAAAGTCAAAAAACCGACGAAATTTTGTTGTTTGTGGTGATTATGCAACCAATTGTGCGTTTAGATTCAATATTGCGTAATTTAGTGTAAATGTATGCAACCAAATCTACATGAAAATCATATTCATTGCAAAAATAACAAGATTTCGGAGAAAAAAAATCTACATGAAAAATCACATAATTTGCAAAAATGCCGATCAATAAAAATTAGTTAAATTAACTGAATTTGAAGAAAAAAAAGCAAATGACAATCACAGTTTAGTGTAAATATACAACCAAATCTACAAGAAAATCACATAATTCGCAGAACTACCGATAAATTAGTTAAAATAACAAAATTTCAAAGAAAAGAAACAGATGACAATTGCTATTTAGTGCAAATATGCAACTAAATCTACAAAATTTGCAAAAATTTCGTCAAAGACAATCAATATTTGAAATATTCATGTCTCGATAGTGTTTTTTTTTGGTTGTTGTTGTATGAAAAAATACACACTGTAACAATTGTCTCATTGTCGAGTATGTGATGATGACGATGACGCAATCGCGCACACACACGAACATAATACCAATTATGCAACCAATTAATCAGCTAGCTTAAATTAATTCCATTCGCGTTTCATTCATTCATTCCATTCAACAAAATGCTGATAATATTTATTGTTTTTTCTTTTTTCTTTTTGTTTTTCGTTCAACACTCACCATGCAAATGTTGTAGAGTAGTAGGTGGTGTGTGTTATATCGTAGCGCATTTGTTTGTTTTTTTATTTTTTGTTATGCAATTTGATGTAATTTGTAATGAATTAGATAATTTTGTGCACCAAAAAAACATCTGATCGCGCGCGCACCAACAAGAAACAAAACACGGCGATTGTACAACGAACAACGTCCGACTACGTACTAATGCTAATAAACAAAAGCAAGCTGGTTGTGTTATAGCACAAGCAGCATGTGCAGCATGACGTTGGTTTGGCTGGCTGTGGTATAATACGCGCGCCTATTACTAACACACACACACACACTTTTTTTATTGTGTTTATACGTGTGGGCGTGGGTGTGCGTTACTCATTCGTTTGCTTGCTTGCTTGCTTGGTGTGTATTATATATATATATATACCCCGCACTCACCGCACAACACAGTACAATAAACAACTCGATTTTTGGTGAATTAAGCAAATTTGGTTGCATATACTACATTGCATTTGCTTTAAACCACAAAACAAAACAGCAGAGTATCGCTGCTTGAAACAAAAAACTACCGTTACTTAACAGTCACGACGACGCGTGTTGTTTGTTGTTTGTTTGTTGTTGTGTTTGCGTTGTTCGGGCGCTAGATATATAATATAATATATAAGAATGAGAAGAAAAATACAAAAAAAATATACGAATAAGCAACAAATAATACTAAGAGCGCTCTCACGTTTCATTATTGTTTTGTTTTGTTTTTAGAAATATATATGATTGATTGTTTATCATTATTCGGTTGTCATGGCAACGCGAGTGCGGCGGCACACAACAAATTATGCAACCAAGCAAACGCAACAAGTTGCTTGGTTTGTGATATCATCTATTTCATGCACAACACGTACTTACAAAGAAAAATCAACTCACCCTTGTAAATATTAGGAGTAATAAAAAATCATTGTTGTTGTATTGTTGGTTGCAGGAAAATGTAACAAAATTAAATCACCCAAAAACAATTGTTCTTTTTTCTTGGTTTCGTGTTGAAAAGTTCGTTGTCATGGTGAATTTGTATTATGTACTAGTAGTGTAGATGGTTGATTGAAGCGAGGGTGGTTGTGTGTTGTTTGGCTGATGAAAGCTCGTTGTCGACTGACTTCGTCGAGTAGTCGCACACCCGAACCAAAATTCAATTCGTATCCATTCGACGATCTTCGTATTGAAGTCCGAATGGCAACGTCAATAGGGTCGGTCGTCTCGCTGTGCTGTGTGCTGCTTGCTGCTGCTTTTGCGTGCTCGGTGTCTTTGTCGCACGCGCGCGCATATTTATCCATCCGATGCGCTTGCATAGTTGCTTTGCACCGCCCCCGCATACACATAATAATACAACGCAGCATAGCAACGTATACCATAAAACAGTTAAAGCGCGTTGTATGTGTGTGTGTATGTATGCAAGCGATGGTGATGGCAAGATGCGCGTCTGGTTGCATACGATAATGTAGAATATAAGAATTGATTGTTTCTTCCAAGCAGGTGTTGGTTGGTTGGTTGGTTGCGATATTTCCATCTGCACGATACGACATGATGTGTTCACCTGCCTAAAAAATAAAAAATGCAATAAATAAATATATCGATGGTTATTTACGTGGCTGGTCCCGGGAAAAGTTTCTAGCTTTTTGCTTTTTTGAGTAGTAATTTTTAGTGCAGCCCCCCCCACAAATTATTTTTTAGCACCACCCCGCCGTAGAAAATTTTTTATGGCTTTTTCTTTGCGCCCGGGGGGAAAATTTTTTGCCACTGCCTTCATCGATTTTTCTGTGATTTTGGCATTTTCCATCAAAACGTTTAGCGACTTTCATCAAACTTGATAGAAAATAGAGAAAAACGAACGTTCTTCTCTATTTTGCATTACTTTTCATGAAAATCCTTAAAAATTTTGATGGAAAATGCTGAAATCACAGAAAAATCAATGAAGAAAGTCGCAAAAATTTCCACCCCGGCGCAAAGAAAAAGCCATAAAAAATTTTCATCGCCAGGGTGGTGCTAAAAAATAATTTGGAGGGAGGCTGCACTAAAAATTACTCAAAAAAGCAAAAAAGCTAGAAACTTTTCGGACCAGCCACGTATATTGATTGATATACAAAAATTTATCTAATTTATGTAACCAACTATACATATATATTAAGCTAGTTTCTATAAAACGAAAAACAAAACAAAGCACAATGATGTCGCTTGCTTATGAATGCCACCTGTATGATTATAAAATGTGCGAGCTACAGCATAAACACACAGCATATATAATACATATATATATATATATACGGGCCATAACCTCGAAATTGCTGCGTTTTTTGTCTCTCGCTTAGTTGCCATCATGTGGGCAACAGGTGGCTGTATAGTTAGTACACAAGAACAACAAGAAGAAGTTAAATTGGTAAAAAGGCGCAAAAATTGTACGACGGTCACCCAACCAAGCGGCAATTAACAAATCAGCGCAAAAACGGTAATATTATGTCAATTAGATTAAAAATCTAGCTAGGCAACCCATTATGCACATTGTTGCATTGTTTGTTGTATAATATATGATGCAATTGTAATTGTTTCACCAGAATATACGTGGGTGGTTTGAAAAGTTCGCGCCGATGAAAATTTTCGATGAAATTAGAAATCATTTCGAACCAGCCACGTATAATAAATGCAATTTAGCGATGACTCATATCATTAATTAATTAATTTATACCCGAAATATATAAAATTTTTGTGTGTGTGCCTATATCTAGGAGACTAAGCGAGGAAGTAAAAGACGAAGAAGACATGCGATGTACATTAAAAACGACGATAAGATAGATAGCAGATACAATTTAATTAAAACTAATTGTCGAGCGCTTTAATGGCCGCCGTCGGGCAAGCAAGGATGACGTCAGCGCCGTCCAATAATAAGAAAACATCGTACACGTATATACTTGGGCCGAATAAATAAACGCGCCGCGCAAAATTTACGATTATTAGCGCACACATATATTGACTGACGGTCAAACAACGAATTGACGGGGTGAGAAGGTGTGCAGCGACACGATAACATCGCGCCATCTAGTAGTAGTGACACGTCTGTTTGTTTTTTTTTATATATATATATTTTCTTGTCCCGGTATAGAGAAAATGAATCAGCGCACACCGGGCTCTCAATTTCCTGCCATTAGGCGCGTTATTGTTATCCGCGTCCTGGCTTGCTTTCCGTTTGCATTTGATAAATGAATGGGTGAGGATAGGCAGCCATCAGGGCATTGGATGAGTTTTGCATTTATTTTGCTTGTTTTGTAGGTGCAATTGTATAAACTAATGGGATTTTACAATATGTAGTTTGGTATTGTCCGGTAAAAGAGTGTTAGAACGTATCAATTACGAGGGTTGTGCGAAAAGTTTCAAGTTTTGTTAGTTAATTTTTTTCGTGCAGCCTCAAATTATTTGATTAGCATCACCACCGCGATGAAAATTTTTGGATGGATTTTCTTTGCGCTGGTGGAGGAAAATTTTTGCCGACTTTCTTCGTTTGATTTTTCATTGATTTTCGGCATTGTCCATCAAATTCGTAGTACGAAACGTAGTTCTTCTCCATTTTCAGACAGTTATGATGAAAATCCGTAAATAGTTTGATGGAAAATGCCAAAATCAAAGAAAAATCAAACGAAGGCTGTCGCAAAATTCCCCTCTCCCAGCGCAAAGAAAATCCATCCAAAAATTTTCATCGTGGTGGTGATGCTAAACAAATAATTTGAGGCTGCACGAAAAAAAATAACTAACAAAAAAAACCTTGAAACTTTTCGGACTAGACACGTATATTATACAAGAATAATAATCAATTCTAATCGTTTCTATATATAGAGCATCGCTTGGTGGTTGCCTACTATAGTATACCACACTACCGCGCCTAGAAAACAGCGATTTATCATCTAATTGCGTTGACACATCGAATTGGCGGCGAAGAATTAAGTAAGTAAGTGAGTAGAAATGCGATGGATGGATTGAGGAAATAAAAATGCCATCACCATAAAATTACAAATCAATACGAGAAAAAACAGTTTTGTATATTGATAGGCTTGGCTATCTAACTAAATCATTCTACCAAAAACGAGTATACCATATATTTGATTGGGCTGTACATTTGGTTGCCTATTTGCAAATTTCAATAATACTTGTCAACGCAACGATATGATTTCGTGTTGTTGATTGCCGTGCAGATTATTTCAAGGGGAACCGTAGGGGACGGCCTATTTATGCTATTCGTATACCGCACCCATAATACACCGCCTCATCATCACCTAATTGCAACTCCAAAGCGCCCCCCAGCTTGTGATTGACACTATGCGGTATAGTAGCACACGAACACACAACAATAATAAAAAATAATATAGAGTAATGAAGCGACGAGGCAGGCATCAGCGCTCGTCACAGTCATTGGGGTGGTGGAATAGCGTCGCAAGCCGGCCAAGCCGGCCAAGCCCTCGCGCTCGGCCGGTGGGGCCCCATTTAGCTAATGCATCAAGGAGCGGCGGTTTGTGTGTTATATATACATATATATATATATGTATAATACACACAAAACAAAAAACGATCATTGAATCGGTGTGGCAGCAAGGTGCGGCTCTACTACATGAACTAACCTCAATCACCGCTATATTTAGCCCGATCCCGATCGAATTCGCTCTATCCTACTATATAGAAGCATTTACACCCCCCGTTGCCCCCCGCTAAAATTGCGTATGTGGGCGCGATTATGTATTATGTACCAAATCTAATTTGCCATTGCCCAAATTTGCCACAATCTACTCCGTATATATAAAGATCAATTGTTTATGTCAAGTTCGTCTATTGTTTTTTTGCATTTTGTTGTTGCTGCATTATGTCGGTGTTGTATGGAGGTGATAACGATGATACGAACAGCGATATTAGCGATCAGGGTAGATTTCTAACGAAAGGTAAGTCGATTTTCAATTTTGGATGAAATATACAAAGCTCGATTGGTAAGTTTTGTCAAAAAAATTACAATAAACCAGCAAACAAACTGTAAAAGTACTAAAGTTGATAACTTATCAAACGAGCCATGTATAATATGTAATAAAAATCGATATAATGATGAAGAGATTCAATGTAAGCGCGATTTTCAATTTTGGATGAAATATGTAAGGCTCGTTTGGCAAGTTTTGTCAAACATTTTGACAATAAACCAGCAACAACTTGTAAAAAATATTAAAGTTGATAACTTATCAAACGAGCCATGTATAATATGTATAATAAAAATCGATATAATGATGAAGAGATTTAATTTGCCGCAATTATTCCTTGCATATGCAACCCGACACCACATATGTAATACGTATATACGAAACGTAATTTTATACGACGGTATATAAATCTAAAATTGTCATTTAATAGGCAACCAAATACACAAGCAAATATACGTGGGCTGTATGAAAAGTTTGTTTTTTTTAGTTAATTTTTAGTGCAGCCCACAAATTACTTTTTTAGCATCACCACCCCGCCTCTTTGCGCCTGGGGGGAAATTTTGCGACTGCCTTCATTGATTTTTTTTTGATTTTGGCATTTTCCATCAAACTATTTAAGAATTTTCATCATAACTGTATGAAAATGGAGAAGAACGAAGTTCTTCTCGATTTCCAGTCAATTGTAATGAAAGTCGATAAAGAATTTGATGGAAAATGCCAAAAGTCAAAGAAGCGCAAAGAATATCCATAAAAAAATTTTCATCGTGGGTGGTGATGCTAAAAAAATAATTTGGGGTTGCACTAAAAATTAACTAAAAAAAAGAAACTTCTCGTGCAAACCACGTATAATTTTATTCACGTTTTAGGTGCGTTTCTGTTGACGCCATCGCACGATCTCAGCCTGGACAAGGCGGCGAACATCTGCGACAAGCTGAACTTTCGCGGCAGTTTCAGTCTCACGAAAACGGCAACCGGCATCTTGTTCAAGTTCAGCGAGCCGGAGGACTATCAGCAGGTGTATCGCAAGGGATTCCACAAAGTAATGCTGTTTTTTTGTTGCCTCTCCCCCTTGGTTAATTAACCTTTTTGCGAAAATGATAGGCAACCATGCGAATATGTCAATGGTATGCATAACCTTTAAATATTTAAATGTCATTGTGTGTGTTTTTTAGGTGACCGGGGGGCGGTTGTATCGCAAGGTGGCGATTCCCTGCCGACCACAAAAGACGTTCTCGGTGCTGGTGCAAGAAGTACCCTTAGATCTGCCCGAGGACGATATTCGTGCTAGCTTATATCGCTACAGTTCAGTGGTAAATAAATAAATAAAAATATATACGTGGTCAGCCCCCAAAGTTTCAAGCTTGCGTAATTTTTAGTGCAGCCACTTTTCGGACTGACCTCGTATATAGCAACTATACATAATTTTTTTACCAGGTTGAAGTGTCGCGCGTTTCTCCGAAAATCGACCAAACACCGGGCACGCCAAATCCGATACGCGTCACGCTCGCCTCGCTGGACGAGTACAACAATTTGCTGCAGCAAGGCTTGGATTTCTACGGTGCGACGTATTTCCCAACGGAGCCGTTCAAGAAAGAGTTGATGTTGCGTCAGAGCAAAGAGACTTCGTCGCCGGTGTTTGATGCGGCCGGCTTTACGAGAGTGCCGCCGCCAGCGAGCAGGACGCTCAAACCGGTCGGCCAACGCACGAATTAAATGATTTGTTGGTTGCATAACTAATCGTCCGTAATAAAAAAGACAAATAGTTTAAACGCAAAAATTTGATAATTTATGCAATTTTGGTTGCCTACATACACAAAGAATGTAAATCTTGCTGGAAATTCAGTAATTCCGGACTGTTGACTCAATATTTTTATAAATTTTCGTAAATTTTGATAAAAACTGATGATAATCTGCAAAATCTTGTAAGAAATTGGGTTAAAATGCGCAAAAATCATTAAATCTCGACAATTCATGCAATATTAGTTACCTATATACCATATTTTATGTAAATCTTGTTTGAAATTAAGTAATTCCGGGCTGTTTACTCAATATTTTTACAAATTTTCGAAAATTTTGATAAAAACTAATGATAATCTTTAAAATCTGGTAAGAAAACGGCTTAAAATGCACTAAAATCAATCAATATTCAGAAATTTCGACAATTCATGCAATATTGGTTGCCTATATACCATATTTCATGTAAATTTTGATAAAAACTAATGACAATCTTCAAAATCTATTAAGAAAATTGCTTAAAATGCACTAAAATTAAACAAAATTCATAAATTTAGACAATTCATGCAATATTAGTTGCCTATATACCATATTTTATGTAAATCTTGCTGGAAATTCAGTAATTCCAGACTCTTTACTCAATATTTTTACAAATCTTTGTAAATTTTGATAAAAACTAATTATAATTTTCAAAATGTAGTAAGAAAACGACTTAAAATGCAATATTGATTGCCTATTTGTATGTAAATCATCATTTCTATGTCAAATATCATATTTTATACAATTTTGATGGATTTGTATATTGACATATGTCATTTAATAGTAATGCCAACATTATTGGGCGTTTAGTTATGCACGGAATTGATTTAAAGAGAGAGAAATCAGCACCACACCATGAAAAATCGATGTAGTACCCTCCAATTTTGCACATTTAACCTCCACTAGTTTATGATGAATAAATAAATTGAGCATGTAAATAATGTACCATTTTTTTGTTTTTTTGTTTGTTTATTTAAGTTCCACGGGGGGTGAACGCAAGCGAAAAGATCGCAGTGTGCTACGCTACGACAGCAGAGAGCGACGACAGCGCCAAAACGCGCAAAACGCCTTATTTTATTTAATATTAGTATTCGTCAATCAAAAAAAAAAGGTGTACAAAAGAGCCGCACACAATTTTTTTTATCCCCCGCCCTCGCAGACACGTTGCAAGAGGAGGCGTCCGGCAGTTTAAAAATTTACCGTACCCGTCAGTCAGCCAGCCAGCCAAAGTCAAGTTAGCAGCAGCAGCACGACAAGACAAAACATCACAACCTCTCAAAATATATACAGAGCAACCCCCCAAAATAAATATAAAATATAATATTATATATAATGGATTAAACCCCCCTGAAACCAACATCTAAACACTTGTTTGAACCACGCACCTAGAGTACCTAGTTAGTTTTACGGCGCGCGGACGTGTAAGTGTTGCACTAAATAAAATAGATTGAGCGAAATAGACAACCCAAACACCACACACTAGAAAATTGATTAAAACAAAAAAAATAAATTTATTAAACACACAAAACCATACCACCAAATAGCGAGCGACCGTTAAAAAGCGAGTTATTTATTTATTTGATTTTTTGTTCTTGTTGTTCGTCGTTGCGCGGTTTGTGTTCGTGTCGTCGTCGTGTCGTTGTTTCTCTCGCGTTTGTTTGAATTTGCAAAAATTTCGCGTCCCCCCACATCCACGTACCTTACCAAAAACACATCCCCTTTTTATATGCGTGTTGTTGATGCTAAATAAACAAATTACTACTGTACATAAATTTAACACCACCAACACATAAATTCATTATTACTAAGTAGCCCCCCCTCGATAAAAATACTTAGTCGCGAATAATATTGTAAATAAACAACAAACACACACACACACACACACACTGAAGTTTTTTTTATATAATTCTTTTAATATATATATAATTTTGTCTCCCGGGTCCCGCGTTTCGCGTTATTATTTATTTAATCCACTTTATTTTATTTTATTTTATATTTATTTTTGACAAATCGGTGTGTCGCGCCAAAACGCTAGCAAAATAATACAAATACTATATATATACATACACTAACAAAACATAACGTAAATAAGAAGTGAAAGAAAGGAGCACAAAACGAAGCAAAAATATGTATAAGCTGCGCGAGTTTAGTCCGAGCAAGATCGGGATATCGAAGAGTTCGCACGTGCTATCGAATCTCAGCACGTCGTCGTCGCACCGTAATCGCAAGGTGGCCAACAAGACGCCGATTAATAATACGAGTAGTAAGTTGTTGTGGTGCTATACGAATATATCGATTCTAAGATGCTAAATATTCATGGTATACCGGTTAATGATGGTACTACCATTGCTTGCCAATTGCAACGCTTGGAAGGCTTTGATTGCGTTGCAAGACCAAGATTGGATTGGTAGATTCTGGTAGGTAGTAGAGGCGGTTGGAAATGTGTTTGATTTTAAAAGATTATGAACGCTTGCAATTATAGAGAAGCTCCAACAATGTTTTCAGACCTCTACCACCTTCCAATGCCTACCAGATCAATTCTTGGTGTTTCAAGGTTACCCAAAAAACCGAAATTTTAAGAAAATTTTAGCATAGATGCACTTAGTTCATCATTTAATACTATATTTTGTGGTCGTACCATCAATTTACGAAGTGTGCCTTTTGGTAAGTGGTAGAAGTAGTTGGAAATATGATGTTGAACATTTCCAATGATATAGACCAAGCAAAGTTGTTTTCAGATGGAGCACCTACCTCTACCACCTTCCAATGCCTACCAGATCTCTAAATGACTCTAAATACAACCAAAGAATACCGAATTTTAAGCAATTTTGATTAAAATACACTTGGATGTATCTAATTTCATATTGTGTGGTTTTACCATCAATTTTGCCACCTTTTAAAGCTTACCATATCAATGTTTGACGCTTCAGACTCTAAATTCTAACAAAAAAAAAACACGAAATTTTAAGAAAATTGGACAAAACTGGGCTTAGATGTCTCTCATTTCCCATTGTGTGGTCTTACCATCAATTTTACCACCTTGCAATGCCTACCAGATCAATATTCGTCGCTCTACACTCTAAATATCGCCAAAGAAAACAAAATTTAACCCAAATTTTGAGAAAGAATGCAATTATTTTACTTTTTCACCTCCCAATGATGCTAATTTTGATGGTATTGCCATGATTTCCCCACATTTGTGCTTTGAATCGATATATATTAGTGACGTAAACAAGTAAAATTCTATTTATTTTATTATTAACCCAACTCCTTATTTTTCTTCTTCTTTTTTTTGCAGATGTAAAAAAGAATACGTCCAAATTTAAGTATGAATTTCCGCAAACATGTTTCAATAAGGGTAAGTGATTGCAGTTGTTGTTATTATGTAATCCTTAAAGAAATTGGATGCGATGCGATCGCATGCAATGTTTTTGTTATGTAATGCAAGTAATGAATTACTAATTTTTTTTTGTAGGTCTTATGAAGAGCCCAACGGCGCCGCTCCTAAGCAGCCCATATACAACGCCGCGCATGGCGAAAAGTGGCACGGCCGGCCCCATACAACCGCCGCCCACACCGCTACCGAATTCGCACGGATCGCAGCGCGCTGCAACAACACCACCGCCGCCCGTACCCTTGGTGACGGTAAAACCGCCGCCGTTGTTGCAGCAGCAAAAAGCGGCCCAACCGCCACCGCAACCGGCAGCACCACCCAGCCCGCCGCCGGCACCATCGCCGATTCCGCATCCGAACGCGCCGAATCCGATTACCTGCGGTAAAGCAACGCCACCACCGCCGACGGCACCACCCGGCGTATGCACACCATCAATACGCCCGTTGAAGTTGACTGGATTACCGCCAACGCCGCCAGTTACTCCACTGCCCACTCCGGTACCAATTTCGATTGTTCCACCGAATTTAACTGCTGCTGCAGCGGCAGGTGATGCTGCTGTGAATACCAGTAGCAGTACCACCAGTAGTTCTGTGAAGCAAACCACATCTACAACATCTGATGTGGCGGCCAGTAAGCAACCGACGAAGAGTACACGTCTCGCGCTGACTAAGAAGTTTTTGCGAATTGATCAGCTGGTACGGCCTAGCACACCACAACCCCACAGCAGCGAGTTAAACCTAAAATTGCTCAAAATTTACGATGATGTAGCACCAACAACGGATCAAGGTGCTGCAGCCGTAACCGGTGCCGGTTATAATCAACGCGCCAATGGCCGCTTTGGATTCGCCGATTATGGTGGCGGACATCATGGCTCGGGCCACGATGGCGGCTCATCATCGTGGCGTATGTTTAAACTGACAATGAGCTGTATAACAATCGCTGTGAGCTCGACATTCGGCGCGCTATTCTTTGTGCTCGGCCGGCCGCCGAGCGACGATGATGGTACGCAGCTGGACGATGCCGCCTATGCCAATAATAACGTGCTGTGGCAGTACTATCAGCGCGCGCGCAATACGCTCATCACCTATGGAAAGGTACAGAGATCATGATATATAATATTCCTAATAAGATCAATCACATCCCTAACACTATTGAGACCAAATAAATTTTTTTGCTAAAACAACATTTGGAATTTTTTTTTGACTTTGAAAATCGATTTGGTGAACGTTCAAATTTGATACGAAAGACTCAGACCCTAATTATGATTAGATTTTGATATAAAAACTCCCCCAAGTCATTTTGGTGGCCTAACAGAGAAAGTTTCTCATGTTTTCTAACCTAAAATTTGATCGAAAGTCTGCCAACTCACTTAGAATGTCATTTTTGACACTTTTCATGCCGCTAAATTTGATTGGACTTTAACCAGAACTCAAAATTTGATTGGATTTTGATCCCAAAGACTCTCAAATTAGTTAAAATATCATTTTTGTGGTCTACCATCAAACAAAATTTGATTAGACTTCACCCAGACCTCTAAATTTCATTAGATTTTGAACCAAAGACTCCCAAATCACATTTTTGTGGTCTACCATGAATCTAAATTTGATTAGACTTCAACCAGAACAACGTCTTCCCGCTCCCAAATGATAGATATGTTTGTTGCCTTAGATGATTAGCGAGCCCTCGCGCGACAAACTGCTGCCCGACGTGCTAAAACCGCCCTACTACCAACCGCCGTACACGCTCATTATGGAATTCACCGACGTGCTCGTCCATCCGGAATGGACGTACTATAACGGATGGCGATTTAAAAAGCGCCCCGGTCTGGATCAGTTCCTCGAAGCGCTGTATATGAAGTATGAGATGGTGGTGTACACGGCCGAGACAGGCATGACTGTCTTTCCAATCATTGATGCCTTGGATAAGAACAATTTGATTAGTTACAAATTGGTGCGCGACGCGACGAACTTTGTCGATGGGCATCATACGAAGGATTTGGATAAGCTCAATCGCCAATTGGATCGGGTAAAGAATTTATAGTTAGTTGGAAAAATGGAAAATTCTTCATATTTCAACAAAATTTGAACAAATTCTAAGCCCAAAATCGATAAAATACTTTTAGAATTCCCTCATTGGATCGAGTAACAAATTTTTATAAAAATTAAAGCATTTCTAGTTAGTTTTTGTACAAAAATGAAAAATTCTTGAGATTTCCACGAAATTTGCTAAAAGTTTTGCCAGAAATTACTTGGTTTTGGTATTTTATAACAAAATTTGTATCCAGGGCAAGAAAAACTGGACATTTCTTTAAATTTCAATAAATTCTAGGCCCAAAATCAATGAAACTTTCAGAAATTCCTCGTTTTGAATACTTTATGACAAAATTTGTATCCAGACCAAGAAAAACTGGATAATTTTCTAATTTTTAGTAATTTCTTCAAATTTGAACAAATTCTAAACCCAAAATCGATGAAACTTGATATTCTCCTACTTTTACCAAAAATTATCAGCAATCAAAGTTAAATTCTTGGTTTATTACCATATTTTAATGAATATTGGGAGTCTGTAATTAATTTATTATTTATTTTAAGGTGGTGGTAGTTGATTGGAATCCGAAATCGATGCAACAGCACTCCGACAATCTGTTTAAGATACCGCGATGGGATGGCAGCGACGATGATCGGACGCTGTACGATTTGGCCTCGTTTCTATTAAGTGAGTAATCGTCTTTTCTTTTTCTTTTTTTTTTGTTGTCTTATCTCTACTATACTAGATGTACAGTGTATAGATCCCGACCGCGCGACCATCTTTCGTTTCTTTGCATGAAAAGCACAGTTAACGAAAATGCATTCTACTTACTTGTCTGCTGCTTTCATTTGTTGCTTTTTATGTGGTTTTTGGCATGTTGGATTTAATGATTGTTCCATATTTACGACAAATGGATGCTTGTAATTGAAACAAAAGAAAATTGATGGATTTTTCTTAAAAATTCTTGCCAATTTACGTTTTCGTCATTTTTTTGATTGATTTTTCATAATTTGTGTTAATTATGGATCACCCTATATAAATTTACAGTAAAATCAAAATTTATAGAGAAATGTGGTGGAAATTTATACACTTTTCGTGAAAAATTAAGTCAATTTATATTTTAAGTCTTCTTTTTCATTGACTTTTCTTAATTTATGGCTCACCCTGTACAAATTGTACGAAAAAATAATCGGTTTTGGAAAATTTGTTATTTTTTTTAATCACCCTATATATTTTTTATAGCGATTGCCGATTGGGAGGTGGAGGATGTACGCACCGTGCTCAAGCACTACTCGCAATACGAGGCGCCGCTCGAGCAGTTTAAACAGCGCCAAATTCAACTGATCGCCGCCACCACAACGACAACATCTACGAAGAGCGGTGGTGGTAGTGCTGGTGGCGGGCCTGGTGGGCCTGGTGGGCCTGGCGGCGGCCCCCCCAGCACCAGCACGAGCACGACGAGCATTACCACCACGACGACAACCACCACCACAACGTCGTCGGCAAAAACCTCGGCGGCGCGTAACATTGCATAAATGCATTTTGTACCCTCGTATAATTATTTTATCTCCCCCCTCGCTCTCACCCACTCTCTTAAAAATACATATATATATATATTACACACACACATTGAAAAAAACACACACACACACACAAATTTGCAAATTTTCATATATTGATATGTGAACCCCCTCAAAAAACCCCCTTTTTATTAACCAATTCTTCTTCCCCTTGCTTGATTTTTTTTTTATATATATATTGCGCGTGATGAATTTTTTGATTATTATTTTTTTGCTCGCCCCCCCCTCCCCTTTTTTTATAAAGAGGGGGTGGTATATAATATTTTTTTTACTTGATTATTTTATTAATTTTTCCTTTGAAATGAGATAAAATATATGTTGTGTGTTGTGTTTTGTTTTTTTTTTTCTTTTTTGCTTGCCAACTAACTAGCACACATATAAAACATATGCGCATTGGAAACAAAAGCAATATGACGTTTGTTTATCACTTACTTGCGAGAGAAGTGTGGTGGTAATATGGAACCATGGGGGCCGTGCACACAAATAATACTGGAATATCTGGATGATGATATGTTGGAGTTGGACAACCACCGACATTGGCATGCTTTACCATCGCATCGCGCGTCGTCTCACGTCACCGTCCGTTTCAGTCAGGGGCGTGCGCGCTGGCCGCCATGCAACAGGCGATCAATAACGTGTCTATGCATGTGTGTGTGTGTGTGTAAGTGTGCGCGTTATAATATTGGTGCCGGTGGCCCCACTTTGTATTTGTGTGTGTGTGTGTGCGATATAGGGTGATGCGCAATTCGCGTCGCGTTTGTTAAAAGTGGGTCGATGGGTCGAATTCGCCCTGGCTCGCCGAAATGAATGCGAATCTAAAAGAAAAATGCATTGCAACTATTTTTATTGAAAATTTTACATCAAATTTTAATTTTTGACTTAATATTTTGGATTTTAATACAAAAAGGCGATTTGAAAGGACCTAACTATGCCAAAAAAGAAAAAATAGAGAAAAATCTAACGGTTTAATAGTTATTTTATATAACAAGTGGCATAAATGACACTTTACGGCCCGCAAATGAGGTCTAGGACTATAAGTAGGCCACAAATTTTGTGAAAAACACTGAAATTTACTGAGAAAGTCTAAAATTTAGTCCAAAACATTAAAAAAGCACTGAAATTTAGTAAAAAACGCAGCAGAAGTCTAAGGTACAAAAACAACAGCATTTTTCTTGTGCTTTCTTAGTTTTTAACCAAAAGTTTGGCCACCCTTTTTCCGAATCTGTTGAGCAAAGTCATCAATAATCGCGGAAGAATTTTCGCACGTAGAGAAATTAAAAAAACACGAAGAAAACTTTAACGAAAGCATGTTTTTTAATTGCTAGTTGACAAATATCTTCCTCTTCGTCTTCTATTATTATTATTATCGGCTAGTATGTTTATCGATTTTTTTAAAGCGGCAGCAGCAACGGAGTGTTCGACATTTGACATTTCCATTCACATTTATCCCTCCGATGTTCTATTTTTTTATCAAGCAAGCGGGAAGCTTTTTCATCGTGTCATTTATTTTATAAATAATCAAATATTTTATTTGATATTTTTAACGACTTTTATCTTGAATATCAAAAATGTTTATAAAATTTCGTATAAACTGTAAATTCATTAAAATTGTTTTCTACTTTCATTGAGACTTCGCCTAGAAATTGTTAAAAAAAATAAATTCTGCGTTTTAGTTTATCAATTTTGCAATGTTTCTTAATAAAAAATCAAATTATTTACAATTTTAAATCGAAAATATTTGTTTAAACTAAGTTTATAACACTAATCTATAGTTTATCTTCTTGATTTTATAATTTTATCTAGAATATCAATAATATTTATGAAATTTTGCTTAAAATGAGTTTAAAGCATTAAAATTTAGTTGATCACTCAATTGTTTTTGTTAATTTTGTTAAATTTTTATTTGAATTTGTATCGAAGGCGACAAATTTATGTTCTAATTAAGTTAAATCTCTAAATATAGATTTTTAATGATTTTTCTTGAGGATATTGCTTAAAACATGTACGAAAACTGAGTTTAGAATGCTAAAATTTAGTTTTTACGATTGTTTTTGTTAAATTTTTATTTAAATTTACATCGAAGGCGACAAATTTATGTACTAGTTAGTTAAAACACTAAATATAAAGTTCTTCTTAGATGTTTAATGATTTTTTTTTCAGAATATTGCTTAAAACATCTACTAAAACTGAGTTTAAAACACTAATCTTCTCAATTTTATCATTTTGTTCGTTAATAATTTAAATTTTGATTAATATTTATTAAAATTAATAAAAAAATTAGCGAAATTTGCGAAAAATAAAAACATTTTGATGGAAAATGCAAACAAATATGAAATAATGAGTTTTGAGTCTAACTTATCAGAACATCCGCGTAAATATTTTATTTTTATATAAAATTTTCCACGCAATTTCGCAAATCAGATTGTTTTGGCAAGAAAATAATAAGATAATAAGTGGACGTAAACATCTGGTCGTACATCCTAATTGGGGGGGGTGCAAAAAGCAACAACAGCAATAGATAATTTTACGCGATTTTTCACAAGCGAACGCGCGCGCTTGCCGCGCTTATTATGCAGAACGATGACGATCATCATGAGACGACGACGGCGGCCTTTTAATGCTATAAGGAAGGAGGATGTGGGGCGGCTTGTTAGCTAGCTAGCTAGCCAGCGAAATACTCTAGAGGTCATACGTCACTCCCCACCCTCCACGCCACCCCATCATTGCATACGATGACAGCGATGAAAATAATGAAGGAATGGCGCGAGCAATTTGTGTATTATGCTCGTTGTCCGGTCGGATCGCTGGACAATCGCCGGAAAAACACTAAACACTAACAATCGTTTTTAGGGCTCGTCAATTTTTGCCAATTTTCCGCATTTTCCATCAAAATGTTAAGAATTTTTTATAAATTTTAGTAAATATTAATCAAAATTTAAATTATTAACGAACAAAATGATAAAATTGAGAAGATTAGTGTTTTAAACTCAGTTTTCGTACATGTTTTAAGCAATATCCTGAAGAAAAATCATTAAAAATCTAAGAACAAACTTATATTTAGTATTATATCTAACCAGCACATAAATTCGTCGCTTTCGCTACAAATTCAAATAAAAATTTAACAAAAACAATCGTAAAAACTGAATTTTAGTACATATTATAAACTCAGTTTTCGAACATGTTTTAAGCAATATCCTGGAGAAAAATCATTAAAAATCTATATTTAGAGATTTAACGTAATTAGAACATAAATTTGTCGCTTTCGATACAAATTTAAATAAAAATTTAACAAAAACAATCGTAAAAACTAAATTTTAGCATTCTAAACTCAGTTTTCGTACATGTTTTAAGCAATATTTTCAAGAAAAATCATTAAACATCTATATTTAAGGATTTAACTTAATTAGAACATAAATTTGTCGCTTTCAATACAAATTCAAATAAAAATTTAACAAAATTAACAAAAACAATTGAGTGATATATTAAATTTTAGTGTTTTAAACTTATTTCAAGCAAAATTTCATCAATATTATTGATATTCTAGATAAAATTATAAAATCAAAAAGATAAACTACAGATTAGTGTTATAAACTTGGTTTAAACAAATATTTTCGATATTGAATTATTTAAAACTGTAAATAATTTGATTTTTTATTAAGAAACATCGCAAAATTGTTACAACAATTTCAATAATCATCAATTTTAATGAAGTTACATGATGGGAAATGACAAATAAGCCGAAACATGTAAATTGTATGTCCACATCAAAACAAAAAATGATGAAAAATCGCACGTGTCAATTATTACACCCGTGCTCGTTATCGCAGCAAAAAGCACAACTAGTTAGATGTGTCGCCTAATTTCCAAGAGACAAAACGAATAAGTAGACCGTAGATTTGGTTGCCTAACACATTTTTCAATCAACGAAGCTAGAAAAAAAATGGGTGTAAACAGTATTGTTTTGTTATTTTCTCGCTATCTTCGTCCGTGCTCATAAATTAAATTACATTAATAATAATAATCATAATAATAATGATAAAAATGCGTTCCGAGTGAAATTACGCTCACACACACACACATATCATCTCGCAATTTTCCTCTCCGTCTCTGTCGTTCAGCGCGGACGACGAAAAACACTGTTGATTCAATCATTAGGCTCTGTTTGCTGAATTAATGGCGTCGCGGCGCCGTCTGACGCCACGACGCAACGGCGCCACACACACACACACATACACTCTTCTCCCCTACATCTCCACATCATGATCAAATAAAATAGCGAAGAGGGAAGAACGAAATGTAGGCCAGCAATACATATAGCGCGCAATACTTTATTAATTTTGGCATTTTATATATATATAGGCAACCAAATTAACATTTTAACATATATAAAATGTCGCGTTCGCGCTCTATTAAAGGTGTACTCGCTTGTGAAATGCCACGGCCTATATATATATTACATGCAAAAAATAATAAAAATGCTTCACCCTT
The DNA here is from genome assembly GCA_030264715.1 of Adinopsis sp. GC000173. Lineage (NCBI taxonomy): Eukaryota > Metazoa > Arthropoda > Insecta > Coleoptera > Staphylinidae > Adinopsis > Adinopsis sp. GC000173. Next base: position 7,382 of record JARJDW010017870.1, on the reverse strand, counting down.
CTTTTTTGGCATCAGTATAAAATGTCACATCAAATTTAATTGTCATGTTGGTTGCCTAGCATAAATTTAATGTGCATTAAATAGATTGTGCAGGGAACCCACTGTGCACGAAATAACAATGTCAAAATTGATTAGATATATATATATATATATTGAATATTCTGCTGCGTTTTATTTTATCTTTTTCGTATGTATTAATTAATTGTCCGAATGAAATGAATGCTAGTGGTGGAAGTACGCAATCAATACCTACGCTGCTTAATTAATTGATTAATTTCGTTCGTTCGTTCTATTTGTTGGACGAAATACATAACGTAAAATAACACAAAAATTTTATATATATATTTACACGCCACACCATCGAAATAATAAATCGATGAATGCAATCGATTGTGTCACACAACAATACATTTTATCAAGGTGTGCCGCGACAGCCGCTGCACAAAATTTTTAGGTTAGATTAATCAAATTCTAGTCCGGCATATTCGCGTGCCAACACCACATAGACAAGAAGAAGACTCGGCCCACAATTTTTAATCAACCAAATGATACAAATAGAAAGACAATACAATGCAATAATACCTGCTGCGTCGTTCGTTGCATTAACGTCAGTCCAGTCCAGTCCGTCCATTGTGTTTTTTTGTGTTGTATAAATTCTGCAATTCGAAGCAATCGGATATTAAGTCGTTTTGTCCCACACAATCAGCACGCAAGCACACACACACACACACCCAATCGAATTAAAAACGAATTGATTGTCTATTAATTAATTAATTCATCAACACCAAAAAAAATACACCGGCTGTATTTTGACAGGCAGATTATTGCAAATGGTGGCGACATCTACGTAGCGTTTAAATTTTGTATTGTAGATAAACAATTCTTAATTGAATTAAATATTTTGTATATAATTAATGTTTTTGGCGTGCTTTTTTAATAATAATATGTATTTGTAATTTATAAAAAATTTTATATATATAAATGGATTTAATGCGCCATCTGGTGCCGAGTAGCGCAACTAATACATAACCTGACTTAATTAAAAAGGTGAGTAAATTTATTGTAATTTTTGCATTGTTTACATTAAATTTATTTAAAAAATTTGTAATTTAACGCGTTTTAATTATTTTAGCGATAATTAATAGATGTATGCGCCATTTATTGAGTAATAGTTAAAGTTGTTTACCTTTACCTGCCGTTTTACCTGTCAAGGTGAGGGTAAATTTGTTGTTTTTTGCATATTTTTAATTAATAAATCCAGCATTGCTAAATCTGTTTAATAAACAAATTTTATAGGTGAATAAACCGCACAACATAAAAAACATGCGCATTAAATTGAATTGAGGAATAATCTAACCTAAAATATCTTTTCTCTTTTTCCCACCACACGCAGCGCAAGCAATGTGTGTGTAAATATTGAACATGTTCAAGGTTGCAACCACTACTCCTTCGACAAACAACAACAACAAACATATGTTTTGTTGGATTTTCGATAGCAGCGTCGCGTAATTAGACTGATTCAGGCGCAGCGGGTGGTACACGCACAAAACACACAAAAATATTGTGTTGTGTGTGGCTGGGTGGTGATATATAAAATGCAAACGAAGAGGATTTATTATTAGTTTGGTAGTAAGTAGTGTAGCGTAGTGTAGCATACGGTGTGGTGTAGGAAGATGAAAACGATCCTGCTCGTGTCGATCCTTGCGATCATTCACTGCGATGGTAGTGTGGCTGACGACAATGACGACAAATTAGTCAGCGTAATCGTGGTAAGTAATTAACGAAATGATTTATTATATTGAAGGTTATCACACCACACACGCCGTGCGGCTGATAACACCCAACACACACACAATGTTTTACTTGTTGTATTGCATTGCGACGTGACTAATTTAACACTTACTAACACATGTTTTTTGATTTGTAGATTTATCGGCACGGAGATCGTACACCAATCGATCCATATCCAACCGATCCGTACAGGAACGAATCGTTGTGGCCGGTGGGATTTGGACAATTAACAAACGTAATAATAAGAAAGAAACAAATTTTTGTATATTATATATTATTGGTGATACCTGAATTTCGTAGAAAACTTAAGGCAGGTAGATAAATGTGTATTTTTAAGCCCTTTTTGGTCAAAACATCTACGTAATTCAAGTATCGCTTTCATATGGCAAAGAAGAGCAGGAATTCATATTCCGGGAACTGTAATTTAGACAGAGCAATCCTTTTATTTTACTAGGGGGATAAAAATGCATAAATTTAAGATATGTTGAAAATTTGTTGATTTCCTTATTTCTTTCACTGTTTTGTCAATTGTAATAACAGAAACGCACAAAAATCGGTCCGAAAGCATCAAAAGATTGTCAATTATTGTAGGTTTAGAGCAATCTTTATCTTGTGGGATAAAATTTCTCCTTTTTATCCAGAATTTTCTTAATTTTTCGTTAGTCTGTTAAAAAAATGCATAAATTTGAGAAATTCTAATAAAAACCATCGAAAAATGTAAAAACTGGGTCAAATTTTGTTGAGAAAATTGCCAGATCTGCACATTTTTATAAAATTTCTGCCATTTTATACCAAATTTTCTTATTTTTTTGTTAAATGCTGTTAAGAAAATTCATAAATTTGAGAAATTCTAACAAAAACTTGGTGGAAAAATGTCAAAGTCAGGCCTGGGTATTGTTTTCGAGTGTGTAAATCCAGGAATTCCCAAATTTTGTTGGAATTTCTTCCAAATTTGTTTATATTTAACTAGTTCTGATTGTATTTCTAGTTGGGCAAAGAGCAACACTACCTCCTCGGCCAGTTCCTACGCACCCGATACTCCACATTCCTACCAACCACCTATTCGGAAGACGACATCCACGTACGCAGCACCGACGTCGATCGCACCCTAATGTCAGCGCAAGCAAACCTCGCCGGATTATATCCACCAGCCGGCAAGCAAATCTGGAATGAGAATATAGCGTGGCAACCAATTCCAGTACACACCAAACCAGAATTGGATGACGCGCTGTTGGCTATGAAGAAACCGTGTGCTAGATATAAACACCTTGAAGAGGATTTGTTAAATAGCGATTATTTTAATAAGTTGCGCCGCAAAAATCACGATTTGTTTGCGTATTTAACGCGAATGACGGGGCGATCAATCAATACTATCACACAAATGGAATACATTTACAATACGTTAAGTATTGAGGCTGGTAAGAATATGACATTGCCAGAATGGACGCACAATGTGTATCCTGAAAAAATGCGTGAATTAGCCTATTTGAGTTTCGCTATACCTTGCTACACAAAACCGCTAGCTAAGCTAAAAATAGGAGTGTTATTTAATGAATTTAGCAAGCATTTTAGCAATTTTCAAAACGCGACCTATAACAAAAAAGTATGGATGTATTCCGGGCATGATACAACAATTGCCAATATTTTAAACGCGTTAAATGTTTTCGAGCTGCATAGTCCACCATATGCCAGCTCAATTTTAATAGAATTGCATCAAAAAAATAATTCGCAATACTTTGTTAATTTCTTGTATAAAAATACAACAAACGAAGCCAGATTGCTATCACTACCAGCTTGTAACAATCAAGTAAATTGCCCGTTGGATAAATTTATTGCAACGCTCAATCAATTCGCGCTCACGCAAGACGAATGGAACATGGAATGCGCCGTAAACTTATTCAATCTGTACGAATTTACCACCCTACAAAATGTCATCATTATCGCCAGTTTAATCATGCTATTAATGCTAATCGTCAGTATCGTGGTTGGCATCGTTTACGCGCGGCCAAAGAATGAAAAAAGCAAATATTTGCGCCTCCCCGACGACGATGAGAATGTGTAATTATGATGTTAAATATATGTTTAGGCATGTACTTAAAAATTAATCAATCAAATTGTGGACTTTAATTGTTTGATTTTCGATTTCAAATAATGATCGTTTTTATCAATGTTGAATTTATAATTATTGCGCTCGAATTTAATGACTAAATATTTTTACCAAATTTTTATGATATATCAAATGAGACTGTGTTTTTAGTTTTTATATAAATGCACAACATGATACGTGGATGGTCTGACAAGTTTTCAAGTCATTATGAAAATGATTTTGTTTAGGTTTTAATATTTTTACAATTTTTATTGCATTTTGTGCCATTTTTGCATTCGAATTTTAGTTTTTTTTGCAATTTTTCTAAAAATTTTGCATTTTTAATTATTTTTGTTGTGTTTTATTGAATTTAGTTAATTTTGTTTGTTTTTTTCTTGTATTTTATTTCACAGTGTTCATGTTTTTCTTATATTTCTCGCATTTTACGTCTTTTTGTAAGAAATTGCAACAAAAACATCAAAAAGAAACCCAAAAAATGTAAAAACAGTTAAAGTAGTTACCAAAATAAGTAATTTGTTGCATTTTCAATTATTTTTTGACATTTTGTGCCATTTTTTTGGGTTCTTTTTGCAATTTTTTTAATTTTGAATGATTTTTTGTAATTTTAGTTAATTTTGCTTCATTTGGGTATTTTTCCTAAGTAATTGTCACAAAAAAGCTAAAAAAGTAAAGAAATTAGCAAAAAACGTATAGAAATACAAAAATGATGTTTTTTTTCGCTAATTTTTGCAATTTTACGGCTGGATTTTGATTTATTTTGCTTAACCTGTATTTTTGAAACCCGAGAGAGCAAAGAAATGCTAAAAACCACACAAAATTACAACAAAACCTTGTAAAAAACACAAAAAAGTTATCTTTTCTTTCTTGCAACTTTTCAGACCATCCAACGTATTATAATTTAGGATAATTTTTGTATAATATGTAATAGATAGATCAAATAATTCTATATTATGCAACACAAAACATAAAATTTACGTTTTAAGTTAATTTTTTTCGACAAACAAATTCTAATCTATACAATTTTGCGCAATTTGTTGTTGCATAACAAAAATCAAAACAATTTTATATTAAAATATGTAATAAAAATATATTTTATCATCAATTCGCAAATATATATATATATGTATATAACAAACAACAAATCATCATGATGTTATGTTGGTGGTGGTGGTGGTGATGATGCTGTATCATTCGTATGTGTAAACGTCCACACCTGATGCGGTGTTTCAACGCATTCTTCGATAATTAGTCCGCCCGAGTCGTGCACGCCCTCACTGCTCAAACACTTCTTAAATGATGGATTGTATAAGCGGCCCGTTTTGGTGTCGTACGTCCAGTATTGTTCGCGATTGTGGCTGTGGCACTCGGTGAGCTGTACGTGTAGATTGGCAAACGCTTCAGCGCAGTATGCTTCCTGGCGCAGTTCACCTTTGGCGCTGAGCGAGAAGTACTGCGACATGGCGAGATAGGGATGGCATTGATACAAACCTAGCGGACCCACTTTGTCATCAGCTAATTGAAGATTGTCTAAACATTGATCGTATTTATTTCGCACCTGCCCGTACGCATAGCAATTCTCATCGGGAATAAATTTTTCCGGATATACATGTTTTAAATACCACCGAAAACTCTTACATCGCAGCTTTTGGCGCAATTGCTTGCGATGCGTCAAATCGCCAACGATTGGATTGTGCTCCAACGCCGGCTGGTACATGAAGAACAAGCGCTTATAATCGTCCATCCACACATGTGCTAACCTCGCCGTATTAATCCCGTGCGTGTCCTTATTGTCGGGGAACGAGTACGGGTGGAAGTCGCGGAATATGTGGCCGACACGCGAACATGGCACCTAAAAAGAACAAACAACGATGATCATGAGCGTGAAATTGAATAAGTCATGGCGTTTTGAACACAGTTGAAATTAATTTTACTCATTTACATCAACATTACAATTAAAAAGAATGAGAAAAATGTGTCGGTTTCATTATACCGCTCGTAAATGGTGGATTCAAACGTCAAAAAAAAAAGTCAAATTTGGCAGATATGATTTTCATGGCGTTTCACCCGAAAATTGTTAGATTTCACCATTCTGGAGGTAGCCCCAATCAAAAGTCGTTCTGGAAAATGTGTGAAACAATAAAATGTTTAATTTTATACGTTTTACGAACAATTTTTGAAGCGTTTTCACCCGGAAATTGTTACAAGATGAAAGTCGCATGAAAACAGAGTATTTTCAGCCGGAAATTGATAGATTCTACCATTCTGGAGGTAGTCCCAACCGAAAATCGCTAAACTTTCTACATTTTTATTGATTTTCGCCCATTTTCCAAACAACTTTTGAAGCATTTTCACCCGGAAATTATTACAATGAGACCAAATCGAGGTAGGCAATCATGTTTTACACATTTTCCATGCGATTTTCAACGAAAATTGATTCAATTCATCTTTTTAGAAGTTAAAAATTCGTTGGAATGAACATTTTATACCTGGTTATCGTACAATATTATACAATTTTTGTTTGGTAAACAATCTGGCGCTCAACAATTGATGTTTTGCTAGTTAACACTCATGCTGTTCATTTTTCTACACCATTTTTATTCAATCCGTTTCCCAAACAACAATACAATTGATGTTTTGCATGCTTAACGCGTGTTAATATGCCACAACATTGCGATGATAAAAAGTGAAGGTTTTGCATACAATTTTCACAATGTTTCATTCACTGCTAATGAAAAAATAATTAAGGATGTCGGACTATATTAAAAATAAATTATTACCTCAAATTTTGTTAGATATTGACAATTGATAATGTTAGCACTCAAACGAAGTGGTTTTAATCAAAAATTAAGTTAGAAATTGACATCCAACGCTAACCAGCTATTATTCACTCATTTTTATGCTTGTTCTTTGCAATTAATTACTAAGTATTCAATTCTTACCGACTTTTAAAGTTTTTCATTAAATAATTAACAGCAAAACGCAAAATTTGATTAGAAACTCTAACCAGTTGTCATTATTTAATATAATTTTTGTTTTTTTATACACAACGTCAGAGAAGTTTAAGCCCACAGCCTACTATTTCTAAATCATCCAACTTTAACCTGTGCTGTCATTTGGTAAGATTTTTGTCTTCTTGTATAACACATTTTTACAGGTACTTTTTATCTATTCAATTAGAAAATGACATCCAATTATTTATTCTTAATCAGCTATCAATTTTTGGTAAGATTTTTGTTACGCTTACTGCTTGTGCTTCTAATCTATCGCCACGTTACCCATATAACTCATTCAAATACATGCTGATTTATACACTTTTTTTTTAATTATTAACACGCAAAAGACGTGATTTTTGCTCCACCTCAAAGCCAACTTACTGTTTCCAATCGCCCGCCGCACTGCCATATTCGAAAGCTCATCTCGAGATTCTCACCGCCCCATCCATCCATCTGCTCATCGTAGCTGCCAATCTCCCAGAAATATCGTC
>JARJDW010017861.1:0-30918 GCA_030264715.1 Adinopsis sp. GC000173 | reverse complement strand
ATATAACGTCTCCTTCAATGTTCAATATGCTAGAGACCTTCTTTGGCGTATATTAAACAACTCCCCAAAGTTTCATGGCGATTGGATGGGTTTTTAAATCTATCGAGTACAAACAGACAAACATTCATTTTTATATACATATATATAGTTTTAGATTTATACATTTTTGTACCTTATTATAAAAATGTTACTTTCTTAAGTAAATTTAGCTTTTTTACGGCTAATTCTTATAATATTTTTTAAAATATTGTTTGAAAATGCATAGGGAGAAATGTTCTTGAAATACAACTAAAAATCGGCCAAAAAATATAAAAATACATTCTAAAAAAATTGATTAAATACAAAAAAATTATTAACTACCTATTGGTAGGCGATTTCATGCATTTCCAATTATTGATTAATGCTTTACTTAACTTAATTTATGCTTTAGCAACCTCAGCGCTAATAGCAATAATTAAAATAAATATTTAGTTTTTTATTAAGCACGCAATTAGGCTGAAAATTTAGAAATCATCTATGACACCACACACACACAAGCGTCTCGTTAAAAGCCAAACTTACTACACATTCATGTTACATAACACCATCAGATTTTTTGGCAAATAATAATCAATTTATTTGGCGCTCCTTCTTCTTGTTCCACTAACCCAAATAGCGACTTCCAAGCAAGCGAGCCTACAGCGCGCGTCTGAAACGCGTACATTTAATTATTGATCGTTTTCATTTCAACGGACATTGTTTTCGCCCGCTGCTCTGGCTTTTGATTGCGATGCAAACTTTGTCCTAGGTCGTACAATCAACATGCACGTGCATGTAATACGTATGAGAATATAATAATGTACTTACCTACGTGTTTTTTTATTTAATTACATGTTTAATTATGGAATGACGCTTGTTAATTATTTCATTTTCTTATCGACAGAACATATTTATGGGAATTGGAGTTGGAATGGTTGCTTGTTGTGGGCAGATATCACCTAAACGACAAGAATCTCTACTTTATATGACATTTTCCATACTAGCATTAAACATTGTTAATGCTATCGTCTCCGAATGGGGATTTTACAACGAAGAGCTTCCCAAACTACTGCAAACCCATCAATATCACACGTTATTGGATTATGGTAAGCAAACGATCAACGCCAAAAATAGCAATGAAATAATATTTAGTAAAAAATATTTCTAAAAACAAACAAACAAAACGCCACACATAATTGTAGACATTCGGAACTTGTTTTACCTATATAGTTTTGTTTTTATTTTATTTTCGTCGTTTTTTTTTTCTCTTAATTCGGTTTGGATGTTTTATGGGCTAGTTTCTAGTTGGACCTTCGCGTCGAAAACATTTTCGATCTGATCTTACGTTGTGCCAGTTTGTTTCGCTCGCAAAAATATTTTTGTTGAATAATACATACACAAGTTCAAGGTTAGCGTTTTATAAAAAAAAGATGATTAAATAATTTTCATTTATTACTTTCCTGTTATTCAACTATCAAACATAACATACCAATTTCAATTGAAGGACATTTTTAAAACGTAAATAATTTATATTATCAGTTTTGTTTTTGTTTTCACTTTATAAAACTCACCGTGTTTTCTATATAGGTAGTTAAACATACCTTATAGTGGTGTTCGGTGTGTGTGTGCAGCAAAGTGATATTAAAAATACTATTATATATGTATAGATATTAAATATTATAATTTAATTAGGTAATTGTTTAATTAATATTTATGCATTCTGGTTACAGCATCTTTCGCAACGCGTGTTGCTGCTGCTGTAGTAATCGTAGTTTCGTTCGTGGACAGCCAGCTCACATTTTGTTCAATGCAAACCACAGCACCAAACTCAAAGAAGAAACTTCGTGGTTCGCACGAACAGGTTTCTGATATTGAATACATAATTCCCAGGGTAAGATACATACTGAATTCATACATGTCGTAATATATTGCATAAAAAAGAAATGTTTACTACTACTACTCAGCTATAATACATGTTGAGAGTGTGTGTGTATGTTTGTATTTCATATGTACGTAATCATTTTACAGCCAAAGTCGTCAAAACCTCAGGTGAATAACGCGTACACGCAGAGTTGGGTGTTCGAATCGGAGACAGCGACGACGAATAACAGCAACAGCAGCAAAGCCGAATCGCCGTATTTAAAATTGTCGCAAGATGTCACACCGAAACGATCGTCGCCAAAGAAGAAGCTGGAAAACGGCATGCTCAACGACACCACTTATCTAATCGATAATCCGATGGTACATATCGAAGAAGCATCAGATGATAGTACAAGTAATAGTGATAGAAAGTTGTGTTATATGAAAAGTTTCTCAAGAAGTGCATCGCCAGCGGTACTATCAGCGAGCTCATCGCAAGTCAGTCTCAATCAAACACATTCAGCACCAATTTATGAATGCTTGGAAAAGCTCACACAACCAGAAACATTCCGATCAAGGCTCAACAGTGCATTGAGTAATAAAGACGAACCTCAATATCAAACGCCGCAAGTGATGGTACGTCGAACCGATTCTACGAGTCCGCAAGTAGAAAAGGTGCAGTATGCATCGTTAATGAAAGAGCTACAAAAAGCGATTGTTAATAAAAAGGAACCGAACAATATTACATCACCGCCAAGTAATATCGATAGTGCCACACGAACGCAAACCAATTCGAAAAGCAGCAGCCGACAGGATTCCTCACGTTCAGACGCTAAAAATAGCGATGCCGAGTTTTCCAAAGAATTAGAAGCTGCTTTACAACTAATTCAAGACTTGGAAAGTCCAAATACGATAGATACACCATCAGAGACGAAATCGTCTACAGCAGCAGCAGCAGCAGCAACAGCAGCAGCTGATAAGGAAGCAAAACCATTGACGGCTGTATGGAGAAATAGTCGAAGTGATAGTGAAAAGACTTTGAGTGCAGTTGGTTCTTTAGCTGAAATTGGATCGCCATTGAACGAGTGCCAACCGGAACTTTACACATTCAAACCGTCTTCGAACGGTAAGAGTGCTCGTATCGTTGTTCAGTATAGTGATTCGCAAAGCACTTCCGGGTATAGTTCACCCACGCACAATAAGAGTACTCCTAAATGTTGGTCGACAACATCTTCGTTGAACGGCAGTAATAATGATTTAGGAAAACCTTTAGCCTACACAATTCACAACACTAAATCAACAGCTGTTATATCCTTGTACGCTCCTTCAGATTCACCCAAATCCAAAGGAAAATCAATTACCCTAGTCAACATATCAGGTGACAATCAACCGATCCAATCAAACGAACCTGTTGCAAACTCAACACCATTCATATATCATAATAATTGTAACTTGTTAGATAAGCCTAGCAGTAACGTTAACGTTCACAACGTAAACGTAAACGTAAAGAATATGCCAATAACCAGCGGATGGAACGTGAAATCGTTGTTACGAAAGAAGAAACAATCTGTTCCTAAACTATGCCCTGAATTAGAGGGTGCCATTGTTAAGTCAGAGAGCTTGGCTTATCTTACCGAGCTTGAGTTGCTTGCTAGGCACCAGCGCAATAAAGATATTCATAGGGTAAGAAATACTTTTACAAGCTGGTGACTGGTTAACAATGGGGGAATTTTAGACGGTGATTTTTTGACTAACAACACATTAACACTAACTATTTCCTGCATTTAGCCATATTTAACAAATCCTGTAATATAGTTTTTTTTAATATTCTCTCTCTTCTTCTGTCTGTTATGTTTTGTTTCGTTGTTTTTTCTCTATGTGAGCAGCGGAAATAAAGTTTTACAGTCAATTATTCCATCATATAATTTTCTACTTTTTAAATATGGGAAATTGTTTGTATGTTATATGTACTTGTGTGTATTTTAGCACTAATAACGTTAAGGGCTTTTATTCGTACTATATTGTACCGTAAATCTATCACTACTACTACTATTAATTATAATTTCATTGTTCTCTTTTCTATTTCAGCAAATCGAACAGCGAGTCCAACAGCAACTTGGTACCCCTTGGACTGATAATGACTAAAAACTCAAAGCACAAATAAAGGCACAAAAACATCAATAAATAAAGTTAAAATGAAATATATGAAATAATTTAAAATGAAATGAAATTGAAAATTTCTAAATTAAAACACGCACCTATAACTTAATGCATTCAAAAACATATTTTAAGATTTTTAGAGATATTTTCCAAATTACAAATACTAAATACTCATTAATTATTATCATTAAATAAATAAAAAAATTTGGAAATTGTTTTTATTTATGTATCCAGTATTAATGAAATCATCATAATGTCAATAATAAATACCAAGAAAGAGTGAGTAGAAAATGAAACTGCTGCAGGTCAGCTTCGCGTCCATGTCTTTATCTGTACCTTTATATACCTAAAACTCAATTATTTATTCAATATTTGTATATTTTTGATGTGTTTAAAGAGTATGTAAATATTGTTGTTAGATATTAATATAGTTTATTATTATAAATATTATTCAGATCCATTGTAAATATATTATATAATACATTACCTATAAATAAAATTAAATAAAAAAATTACTTTTAAATAACATTAATCTTTGTTTTATGATTATCGATTATAGATGGATGTTAATCGAATGAAAAATAAATAAAATAACGACATGTAGGTACATGTACGAGTATGTTACACGGGTAAGTAAATATAAGAAATATATGTTCAATTTGCAAAATATGTATGATATATACAATTGTAATATTTGTTATAAGTAATTGTACAGAGAGAGGTGTGGCAATCTGCAATAATAGGTATAGGTATGTATAGCTAGCTAGCTATGTATTTTAAAATAAAATATCGAAAGGTGTTTGTATTCGCAGTGAAAGCATTTGCATGTTGAGATTTATCTAAATAACACATAGAGAAGTAGTATGAATGTGTGTGTGTGGAATGGGTATTGGGGTCGTGGAGATTAACTTAGGAGTGTGTTTTAAATAAGATTTTGCCGCCAGAGAGGCAAGGTCGTTTACAGTTACACACAGCAAGCATACCTGGTGCGGTTTACCTGCAACTAAAGCCACGTTAGTTCGTGTTGGAGCAGCACGCGCGCGTGTTTAGTTTTTTCCATTCGTTTTAATGTTTAAACGATGACCTCACCGTCGTCAACGCTTGATGGACTGCCCAAACAGTTTGTCACTGCAATGAGGACCCTTTTCGATATAATGGATGACAAACACAGTGGTTATGTTAATTTCGCGGATATCGAGAACAGATGGCAAGATGATGGTTCAAAAGGTCTACCGAAAGGTGTTATAGAAAGCTTAAGAAAAGTCACGCCTCCCAACGGATTATTATCATTTGAACGTTTTTGTGCTGGTTTAAAAATTTGTCTTTTACGCAATCAAGTTGAGCATCGTAATACGCAGAATAACAATTCATCATCGAAAAATATGCGTAACGCATTGGACGTGCAACAAAATCGGCCACCGAGTGCACCATTGCTCGATCTCGACTCGCCGCCAAAACCGAATTGGACCACAAACACTGCCGCAATTCGTCCAAATAATGTAATATCACAACAAAGAACATTGTCAATGCCTCAATTGCTGGTTGAGCGTAAGGAAAACGCTACAGAAACCGTTGATATTCATGGATTTGATAAACCTGTTCCGAACATAAATAAACCCACGCTGTACGGTCCCCCCAAGCCTCCCAGGACTGGTCTATGCATACCGTCCTCAAACATAGATCGAGCAGAAATACGAAACGCCCTTCAAAATTGGCAAATGGGACTTATGATGAACGATCAAGATAATAAAGATAAACGAAACCAACAACAACAACAACAACAGCAGCAGCAGCAACAGCAACAGCAACAACAACAACAGCAATATACCGGTTTATTAAGAACGAGCAGGTCCCTCGGCGATGGAAAAGCTGCACAAACAGACTCACAAATATCTGGAAATATTTACCAAAAGAAACCAAATGTGCGACGAAGAGAACCACGACGGCACACTTTACAAAATGGAATAGATTATAATATGTTGAAGCGAATGAAACAAATAGAGCAAGAAAAGGATGTGCTGATGCAAGGATTAAACGCTATTGAAAAGGCGCGAGAATGGTATTTAAAACAAGTTGCGACCGTACAGGAAAAGATGAAATATTTGGGGCGTATGGGACATGTGGTAAGTGGTTCGTTCAAAATCAGTTCAGATCTAAATCACCATTAATATCCTAACTATCTACTACACACATAGCAGTTATTAATTACAAAAATTAACAAACCAAAAAATTGTGACATTATACCTGGCAATTAAATACACTTACCTATTGCAAATTGATTCGTATAAGCTACTAACCTACATTCTTATGAGAAGAATACGTTCCCATAATTGTATTTGCCAGCATTCCATTGGCATGCACTATTACAAATATCCATACTATATCTACTATATATTTTTTATTATTGCATAAATAAATATGAGAAGAAAATGTATAAGAAGTGTATGTATGAATATATTATTACACTTGGTGATTTGCTTGCTCATTAAAATTACAAATTAATTTATACCGGTACATATACATGAATTCAACAGAATATCATCTAAAACAGTGTTTCCCAAAGGGTGGTACGCCTGGATACTAAAAGGCTTTAAAATCAAAATTAAATTAGTTCAGCAACTTAGCCATTATCTTAAAGAAATAAATTCATACATTTGTTGGCCGAAAATGCTTAAAATAAAACTTGATGTTCTTGTAAAGCGCGATAATAAAAATATGCACCTTTTAATAAGGAGGTACGCAGTTGTATGAAAATGATAAAAAAATTACACACATGTTGAAAGTTTGGGAAACACTGATTTAAAATATAAGCATTTATATATCAATATTTATATGTGTGTGGTGCTTTACAGGAACCATGGTCTGAGGCACAGCAAGAAAAGTTGGAATTGCAACGAGCGCGTGTGCTAGAAGTAAATCGACATTTAGCAGCGCTTACTGATAGTTGGGAGCGTGGTGGCTTGCCATTACATATGAATCTTGCAGTTCATCACTATCCACAACAGCAACCTCATGATCTCACATCTAGATTAAAGCAACAAAATCATCTGCTCACCGAAGTAAGTGTTCTACGCATTACATATGTAGTATCTTGGCTATGATCAAACATTCCTTCATTTACAGGAAGTGAGCAAGAAAAGTGAAAGAATTTCTGTGCTGGAGAGGGAGAAGGCGAGCTTGATAAGGGAGCTGCTACAAAATCGTGCTCCAAATAGGAATAGTCAAGAAGAGGCGGTTTTTTGAAACATAAATATATAAAAACATTTATTCATTGCATCTCATTTGTATGTGATTTTTCAATGTGACATATATTTTTACAAATATTTTTTTATCAGCCTTTACAAGTTTAAATGATTGTTTCATATGTAAATATATAATTATATATATTTTATAAATAGTTAAATAGTTTTAATACAACAAATTGGCACAACAACAAATTAACAAGTTCCACTTAGAAATCCAACAAGAAAATGTGCATCACAATTAATAACTAGAATTAATTAGTGCCATCATAAACTGATTTTTAACGCCAGTGCTTTGGTCCCTACACAATATTATAAATAGATTGATATAGAATATATAATATATAAAATAATTCACTTTTTATAAGTATAAATGGAGCGCTCGGAACAATAAGGGCAAACTCAATTAATAACAATTGACTTAAACCAACGCTGAGGACTAATCAACAAATAGTGTCTGAGTAGTTCGAGAACTAGTAGGCAATGTTCCACGCGCTTGTGTTGTTACACAAATTTGTATTTTTATGCCAACCTGCTATTGGTTCATGTTATGCACATAGTTCCATAGCATTCAAGTGCATTCAATATATTTTATCATAAAAAATGAAACACTTGAAATGACCACTAAATCTTATTCAAGGGTTGATATATTGCAACTACTAAGTCATAGTCACAATTTTCGTGGACAGAGAAAAAATAACTCACAAAACTTAAAAATATTAGCTGATCGGTATTCTTAAAACCTTCATCTGAAGCAAACTAATATATTCAAGTTTTGTGAACCAAAGCAAGAGCTTTATTTAAATCCTCATGTTCTATAAATCGAGATGTTTCAACAGAAAAACAAAAACTCTATTATGTAAAGATTTTGTCACGGTTTGATACTTGTTCTCGATTTATAGGACATGAGGATTTAAATGAAACGCTTAATTTGGTTCACAAAACTTAACCATATTAGTTTACTTCAGATGAGGGTTTTAAAAATACGCATCAACTAATATATTTAAGTTTTGTAAATTATTTTTTTCTATCAACCGAAGCTCCAATGATGACTTATAGGTCGAAATATATCAACTCTTCATTGAAATCTTGACCATATCAAGTGTTACATTCACTATGATATCAAAGATTCTTTACCAAGGGCAAACAGCGTCTCTAATTTCATTTCTTATATTTTTTACTCTCTTAATAATCCAAAAATATATATGCGTAACTTTTAAACATACCTGAAAATTTAGATCCGATGCGAAATTACAAGAAAAAGTGATGTTTATCGCATATGATAATTATCATACTTCAATTTATAATAACCATCACCACTTTTCAAATTAGTCCGAAAAAGAGTGACTCGCTAAAAAAGCGATTCACTCAAATTTGAATTAGGCCGTTGAACTGTTGAACAATTCGTATGTTGTTAAAAAATCAAGTTCCAGCTTTCAATTTCCACTTAAATTAATATCTTTAAATTCTTATTTTTTTACGAACTCACTTGATGAGTTTACCCCTTTTGTTCTGATAGCCTCAATGATTGACATTGCACATTAATGCAACAAATTAATATCAAAATGTGCAGTAAACTTATAACTAACAATAAATATACACCCTGTTGCTTTCAATTAGTCTTAATAGTTTCCCAGTGAATACCATCGTGAGTTGGCTTGCTCTCCACATAAGGCGTTGTCCAAATTAAGTACCAACGTTCGCCTAAAACACTTTTCACATTTTCCAACGTTCCTAAATCGTACAATCTCTTCTTAAATCTTCGCTCAAAAGTAACAATGCCTTTTATGATTAAGTCAGTGTGATAAAATAGTAAAACGCCTGTAAATACACAAGCTACAACAATAATTAATGTTAGGAACATGTACAATTGAAAACTAGTTTGTTCTATAAATATCATGGCCAATGGAAATAAGAAATTGACTATCTTGAGCCAATTGTTTGAGTGACCCGTGTTATAGATGAAAAATACATTGTATGAGGTCGCATATAAAGTTGCTATAAATACGTATAACAAAAATACTATAAAATAACGTGTATTTGTGTGGCCCACGCAACATCCAGTGAATATGCAATGATGATCCCTTCTTAAAATGCATGTATTACATACATTACAATGCCATGACCGTGGTGGTGCTATTGATTCGCATACAGCACAAAATCTCCAATTTTCTTTCAGCACTGCTGGTAGCATTAGGCCATTAATACTGGTGTCACATAATATTATACCAATAAAGTTTGTAGTAACATTTAGAAATATAAAAGTTCCCGTTAGAAAATGAAATGTATACCAGAATGACCACACTTCATAAAACGAAGGTAGAACAATACACATTTCAAACCAGTACACCGTCGGTATTATAAAAGTCACAAAACTTGTTACAACTGCATCTTGCAAGCATTTTGGTAGAATTTGCTTGCGAATTATCATTTTTATTCGTTTAAATTTTGAGGTTATATTTAGCTGCTGCCAGCGATACTAGCGGAAAGTAGAACAACTTTTTTTCCTTTTTTTGAATAAATTTAATAAATTATTAACAAAAAGCAGTTTTTCAAGTTTATAGAATACATTACAACAAAGTAATAGAATTGTGAAAAATATCATAATGGAAAAGAAATAAATTAAATTAAGCGTTCTTACAGGAATCTGCAATGAAATTTGTTCTGTCATCTCTGTCATTAACAAACGTCAGATATCTTTTGAGTTCAGTCAGTTCCTACTAAAGTTGCAATCGTTTTGTGTGCAAACTAGTTGTTATCTAAAGATTTTTGTATTCGTAGTTTATTATGTGATGTGATAGATTTTAACAAAAATTGTTTTTTAAACGTAGTATGTCTGAACAATAATGGATAAATGAAATATATTAGTAACAAATATGTTTTCAAGATTGAGGTAGGTGGACTTGATTTAAATAAAATAAAAAAGGATATCTAAACCTTTTTGTTAATTATTTATTTATAAATTCTATGGTAATTAGATGTCTATTATATGCATATGTGTTATACGAGTTTTGAAATTATTTTTCAGGGTAAATGTTAATCATTTCTTTGAGTGCTTTTGCGAAATCGTTCCACCAAATGGAGATAAAGAGCCATGGATAATACAACAATTTCCGGAAAATTACAAAGATGAAGTAGTTTTAAAATCAGTACCAAAATTTGCATATCCTTGCACATTTGAAAAGTAAGTCGCTTTTTTATTATCATTACAACACAAAGGAAGTGTTAAATCACATGATTAATTATGGATAATCCGTCCAAAAATTTATTTTTATACTTGTATAACTATTACACAATACTTTAATTGCAATCGCCTTTTAATTCATTACATTACAATTGCAAAATGTTCAACAAATACGTACTTGCAAACAATAAAAGAGAAACCAAGTACTCAGAATGTTCTTGTTTTAATAACAAAGTAAATATTAATAGTTTGTGTGAAAGTTTCTAAATATAGGGTGGTTTTCATCCTTTATTTAACAATATTGTATAAAAAAAATTAATGTCAATGACATGAAGGTTACATTTATAAACCAGATAAGTTTGCATGACGAATACATTACCGAAAAAAAATTGACAAAAACAAACTTTAAAAGGTTACCAGAAGGGTGTTTTATTTAAAATGTCACAATGTAAAATGTTAAATGCATTTTTGAGGGAAAAGAAATAAACAATTTTATATAAATCGATCCTCTTTGAATGAAGCGAAATTGTCGTCAATTCTAATTTACATTCCAATGTGCAATCAAACGATGCTTCGATGCGTAGCGAATGTATTTCATAAAAATTTCAATGCCAACGTGATGCATTTCGCCGCCTTTTCGCATCCATCACCA
Source organism: Adinopsis sp. GC000173 (assembly GCA_030264715.1). Classification (NCBI taxonomy): domain Eukaryota; kingdom Metazoa; phylum Arthropoda; class Insecta; order Coleoptera; family Staphylinidae; genus Adinopsis; species Adinopsis sp. GC000173. The sequence goes on along the minus strand of JARJDW010017861.1, from coordinate 19,802 downwards.
TAATAAGGAAATTAACATTACTGGTAATAGTGCGCAATATTAAATCATTTATTTGGGTACTGGGAGAGAGCGTTCGCTCCATTAAATGAAAAAAAAATGAATCACATCATATTGTGTTATCAAATTTACAAACATTGCCTTACACATTGGAAATAATAATTAATAACTCTGTTTTGCGCTATTGTTACCGTTGATTGCAAATTGTGTACCTACGCTGAATTAGAGCGTTATTGTTTTCGTTCACTTTTTTTTCTCTCAAAGCTAAAAGTCTAATCTAAAGATTTGAAATTGTGGCACGCCCTATACAGTGGATAAAATCACACGCACAAAGGCCGGTCTGTTAGTTTTCATTTGGAATCACGCACATCACATCAATTTAATTAATTATATGTATAACATTCGTTATGGCTTAAGCATGGCAGATTAAACTATTAATTGCTTTCGAAATTTACATTTTCAAACCTTCAAGTAGTATTTGTAGGAGAATCTACAATAGTACGAGTTTTAGTAAATGATGTTCGTTTCTTTTTCTAGTAATGCAATTCAACACTATTCATTTGTCCTCACCGATATTGAATCAAAATGGACATTCGGTTTCTGTCGACATGATCCCAAATCAGAAACGGCCTTAGTTGTCTTGAGCTTCCTACCATGGCATCAAGCTCTATACAAGTAAGTTATAATTTAGCGCACCAACAATAATGAAGTGTTGTTGTTGTTGTTGTTGTTGTATGTGTTTTTAATAATAATCACCGTCATTTATCGCATTTGCGTTGAATGAAATAATTTAACATCTGGTGCTGATTGTTTTTTTTATATAACAAATACACTATGAGTGTTTATGTAAAAAAATATTCACGATAAAATGTTGTTTATTTAATTTTTCGTTACAATACCAATGCATGTTGTATGCAATGAGCTGATGGAAAGGTTTGAGTGAAATTTCATGGAACGGCTTTAAAAATCAAAATAATTCCTTTGTTACTGCTAGATATATATACATACAAGGTTAGTCCGAGAAGTAATGTTAGTAGATTTATTATGAAGTAACTATGGGTCATCACATCGAGATGGGAACGATTGATATCGGGAATAGTTAGGTTAGTCATTGTAGTGTAATCGCTATACAATCTCTAAGAAAGCAAATAGACTTTTACGTGAAACTCGTTCTCACTCCCTTATATAGGCTATATATACACTTTTCTTATCAACAATTTGTTAAAAAATATCGAAGTTAATTCGTTATTACATATAAAAATTAATGTTTTTCCACCTTGTCGAATGATGACAACTTAGACTTTTAAAAATCAAAATAATTCCTTTGTTACTGCTAGATATATATATACATACAAGGTTAGTCCGAGAAGTAATGTTAGTAGTTTTATAATGAAGTAACTATGGGTCATCACATCGAGATGGGAACGATTGATATCGGGAATAGGGATAGTCAGTGTAATCACTATACAATCTCGAAGAAAGCAAATAGACTTTTACGTGAAACTCGTTTTCACTCCCTTTTATTATAAGCTATATACGTTTCTTATCAACAATTTGCTAAATATATTGAAGTTAATCCGTTATCACATATACAAATTAATGTTTTTGCACCGTGGCGAATGATGACAAGTTAGATTTTCCTAGAATAATAATTGAAACGCGCGTAAACCCATAAAACCTAATTTTATATGCGTGCAAAGGGTTAACTTTGTGCTTAAATCAGTTACACACACCAATGATAACATCAAATTATACAAATTGCGCGTTATAATTTTCAGGCGAGTGCTATTAGTTGCGGTCGGTCCTACTACTAAATGAACGACAAGCGATTGTTTGAGTGTAAAAGTTCTGATAGTATTATCACATTTTTGTTTATACCCACTGCGCGCCACCGCTAGACTAGACTACTCTAAATAATCATTACCTAATGCTATTTTATCATAGAAAAAGTTTCGCCGGCGAACTTTATCTGAACGAGCGTTGAATTGCAGTGCCTGCTTGCGAGACGAAACCGAGTTTCACATAGAAAGGTCTCTTTTTACATTGCGGATGTTCAGCTACCAGGGCCTAGTTTGCAATCAGGCAGACAAGGGACCTCCTGCTCCACACCAGTACTAATTGTAGCTCATAATTGATTCAAATTGTATAATTTCTAATAGTACAAATTTTTTAAATATTACTTTGTATTACTTTGTTCAGGGACCATGCAGGTTCTGTCAACGATAGTTGTCTTTGTTCGAATGAGTATTACATTCTATCTTGTATGAGATCAAAAAAGCCTCATCTTGCTTTCCGGATGCTCATCTACAAGAGCCTAATTTGCTATAAGGCAGACAAAAGCACTTGCTCGAGGGCGCTGCACTTAATTGGGACTCATAATAGGTTCAAATTATATTATTTTTGACTAAATATTACAATATCTTATGTTATCTATGACCTGTAAAGTCAGCACCTTTGGATTTATCAGCCAACTTACATCTTCAACGATATCAATCGATCCGAGCTTCTACAGCAATATCATATTACTTTTCGAACAAACCTTGTATTTACCTTTCAGGTGTAGGTAGGTTAGAGCAAATTATTTCTATTTTAATACAATGGAATGTTTGTTGGGCAAACTTCAAGAGGCATTTTTTATCCGAATCTAATTCAATAAGAAATTGGTCCTTTTATTTAATTAAAAATTATTTCGTTGCCAAGTTTTCCGACCTGTGTCCAACTGGTGTTGAATGAAAATAACATTTTAATTGATTACAGCATTGATGACAGAATCAGAATCACAAAGTTGCTAGTAAATTATCGACACACATTAATCATTAGTGTCTGATATATAATATCCCATTGAAGATAAATAACAAATATTTACAATCTTTGTTTAATTATCACTTAATTGATCTGATGACTCTGTATCGGAACTGAATATGCTCCCGTCATCGACGTAACTTCCATTGAAGAGTGTCGGATTAAATTCAATACATTTCAACAAAATCGTACGTCACAATACCACACAAACAATAAAAAAAAACGATTATACAACAAAAATAACTTTTTACTTATTGGTAAATCGATATTTTGATGAAATTTCTCCCATTTCCAAAAGAATTTCTCATGGAAATATGTGGAACAAATAGCTTGCATTTCTTTCTCCTTGATAATATTTTAATTTTCCCATATTCACATTATTATGCAATTTAAATTCAATGCACTTAACTGGATTAAATATAAAATTCCAATGATTACAAACAATAAAATTAAAATAATGACAGAATAGGGCATATCTCGACTTTATTTTCCCATAAGTTAATTAACAATCATTTAAATTTTCATAATAATACAAAGCTTATCATCAATAAAAAATCTATTTCTTATGTTTGAAGCGACATTATATGATATCAGTTATTGATTCTTTGTAAACATGTAAACAAATTTAAATGTATTTTTTGAAAACATCACACTTGCATTAATAGTCAATTACATGAAATTAATCGTTTCCAATATAAAGAATGAATTACAAGCGAGCCTGTAATTAAATTAATTAAAAACAAACATTTTTTTGTTATTATTTTACGCGGCGAGCAAATAACGATGTGGAAAAATACCAAATTTAGTGTTTTCGCTTCAATTGATTTACTAACTGTCTTCAAACATCCAAATTGCTTAATTATTAGCTAATTAACACATATACATTTTGCATGTTGATGATTGAGAGACGAATTGAAACACAACGTTAATGAATTGAGTGTTATTTCCTGTTCGTAATTATTTACTGCTTATACAATAGCTGTGCGCGCTCTGCAAAAGGGTTTTTTTTTCTAATGACTAATTTGTGATATCAAGCAAAATATTAATCGGTTGCGTTGGTGTACTTTATTTACTGTACTAATTCAATTGTTTGCGCTACAAATGGTTGGATATTTATGTATGCACGGGCAAAGACTAGAAATTATGTGAATTTTCTAATGTTACAAAAAATCCAACGCCGAGATGCAAACGATAAAATGTTAATTAGATGTTTTCATGTATGTGGAATTCCGCACGTAATCGTCATTTTAATTAAAACATGTGAAAATTATTTCAGTTTTTTTATATATACGTATAAATGTTGATGCGCGTTGATATAAAAAGTTTAATTTGCTATAGAAATTTGCTACATTGCTAAGTGAATTACGTAATATGGAATCAAATGCTGCTATCTTATGTAATTATCTAAGTTAGATATAAATTTTAATCAGTAAATTATTTGTATCCCATAAATTGTGTTAAATTAAAATTATATAGTTTATTCATGCTGTTATATTAAGGCTAATTTCATTCAAAAAGAGCAGCAAAGTATAATTGCTAGGCTTCATTATGAACAGCAAATATAATAACGCTGAATATTTTATGATATTGTACAAAGTTAAGCGGCTAATGAAAATTTATTTTGCATTTTTATTTAAACCAACCTAGCTGGCTGCGTTGCTTCTTTTTTTTAATTATGGTAATGGAATACTGATAGACAACCAATCTTCACGTGATTTCTTAATATAGAACGATGATATCGCTAATTATGCTGAATTTTAATGCGGTGTGTGCTAGGGTAATAACATGTTGTTTGGCAATTTCTTATAAAACCATTAAATGTACATAAAAATATTGTTGCGAGTGTGCGTCATATGTTGCACAAAGCAAAATCAATTTCAGCAATATGTACCATACGTTTTATAATGCAATAACATTTAAAAAATGCACGTTGATAGCGTTTTGTCAATTTTTAATTTTTCTGTTTGCGCACTAGGTGGAACGTGGAGCGAAACCGAGCCAAATTATATTCGGAAACCGAAATTCATAAAATATTTAAAGTTGCATCACGATATCCTCTCTACTACTACCACCACCAGCCTAAATTGATTAAAATTTGATGGCTGAATTTGTAATAGAATCAAATTGATGCTAGTATAGTAATTGGTGACTGCTGTTTAATTACAAAATGTATATTTAGTAATAATTATTTTTGCGTTACGCTGGCAATAAAAAACACTAAACTAAAAACAGGAAGTCGAAAAAAAATCGGTTAAGGTTTTTTTTTCATTATATCTGCTAAATCATCTAATTATTATTCTCAGCATCTACAACATTTCATGTCTGTTTGTATCTACTTAACCTATATTCTTTTTTAAAGCGATGTATCTAATAGTATTTTTATTTTATAATTTGCAGGCTTTTAGATAATATAGCGGTTTTAATGCATAGCCCTCGCGCAAATGACTTGAGAGAGTTTTTAGTAGCTGTTTATACACAAAAACTAGCGGATCCAGGAAAATTATTTATCGTCCCATTTAATCGTGGAGAAAGCGTAAGACAACACCACTTAATATTCTATTATTATTTCTTTTTTTTTACTAAAAAATATCAATTTGCAGACTTTTTCGATTGAATGTCCAAAACAGTTCCAATTGCCAAGTATACCAGAAAATGTAAGAATTGATAACGTCATTTAGATACAACAATAGTACAAACCGCTTATTGTTTTTGCAGCGTAATTTAACGGAGTACTACAATGCGATTGAAACGAACAATATGATAATAATATTTGCTTCCATGTTGTATGAACGACGAATTATAATAACGTCGAAAAAATTAACAAGACTGAGCGCTTGTGTGCAATCGGCGAACGATGTTATCTATCCAATGATTTGGCAGCACATTTTTATTCCTGTATTACCAATGTCCTTAATTGATTATTTATTAGCGCCAATGCCATTTCTAATCGGTGTTCCGGAGGAGGTTTTAAAGGTGAGTACACTTGAAAATAATAATACAGATTTGTATTTTACCACGTTTTTATGGTTAGATGATTCAGAATAATATTACATTCTTTTATTAGTTGAGTCATGTAAAGTGGAAAGTAAATTTTGGAATCGATATTAAATTCATATTGTTTAGTTTAAATTAATTCAATGCTGATTGTTTACGTGATTTTTATATATAATTTTTTATGTGAGAATTATTACAAATGCTCTATAGATATAGTAATCAGAAGGTAATTAAAGAATTCATACTTACCCGACTTTGAGTTATTAAACGTTCCTATGAACTGTCAAGTGGTTACTGCGATATTACACCTTTTCCAGTAGTATTTTAGAATGCGTCAGTTTAATTTTAGTAAGTATCAAATGTATTTCATATTTTATGTATTCTGAAATTCATATAACTAATGTGAAATACATTTGATGCTTTCTGAAATTAATGTGATTATTCTAAAATACTTTCTGAATTACAGCTGAAGAAGGTGTAGTTGGCAATCTATTAAGTAACAATACTATTTAATAAAAATGATTGTTTACTATTAAGACATCGCTGACAAGTTCTTCCGTAGAAAATTCGAGATATGGAGCACTTCATATATTTGAGACTCTAAAAAATTTATTTGACAATATATAATTTATTGATTATGGTTTATTTGCTAAACTATTTTAAAATTTAATAATTTACAACATTATAATACTTACTTAATTCAGTTTGCTAGATTTCTGTACTCAACTTTATATGACCCAAAACTGACTGATTTTATCGAACGTCGTATCGTGTATGAGGGTCCTCAGAATTGTGAGAATTCCATCGATAAGGTGAATTTGATTGGTTATTATTCGCCAGACTATCATACGATCGAATTCTCTCTAACGAGTACATTTTTATAGCAGATGTTGGATTTGGTAACAATAGTCAACTGAAAAATAGAAAATTTTGAGTTGCTTTTATTGAGTGATGCTTTGGAATGCCTAATGCTCAAAGTTTCAAGGCTTTTTTTTATTTGGGTAGTTGGTTTTAATTCGATTCCAAAATTTTACCCAAATGCAATGTATTAATAAAAACGTGATATAATATTTTTAGTGTAGCATTATTTTATACGTAAAATACCTATAATATTATGACATTATTAAGCGGTGAAAATATTCTACCTTTGTTTATAATTGGTTTAAAATACACGCTTGTTAAAACTTGAACCATTGTAATCGAATCTTGAAAAAAAAAGTCATTAATGATAGTATTTATAGTTATTTTTAAGTGATTTTTTACTTAACAAACAAGTTAATTCTATTACATCTAAATATAAAACTAGGAATGCTTAGGATTAACGTGCTACTAATAGAATACATTATTGTAAATTAAATACATGGAGACCGTATTTAATTGAATAAATGCAGCAAGGGATCGTTATAATCTTATTCAACAATAAAAATCAATTGAGTTTATCGTCTATGAACATATACTGACATTTATTTGGTTACAATTCGTGAATAATTTCATTGGTCGCGAGTGTTTGCCAAAAATAAACACGCGTTTTATAATTTTGGCAAGGCGATTTTTTTTGCTCAAGCAAATGTTTATTTTGCTTCTTATTGGTATTTTTTGCGTAGTAATGCTACACGTTTAATCCACGTACTATTCATACATATCTAATTCGCTATAATTTTTTTCTTCTTCTTGCAGAAAGTAAATCGATGTGAAATCGGTGAAGTTGTGATATTAGATGCGGATACAAATAAAATTGAAACACCATTCGATGATTTAAATAATCTACCGAGCGATGTGGTACGTTTGGGTTTTCGTATTTTAATTAATCGCATTGTAATGTAAATGTCTATTTCGAAATAACAGGTCACGTCTCTGAAGAAGCAGTTGAAAAACCGAAACTTATTATTAGGCGATGGTGTGTCTCGTGCATTTTTGCGTGCTCTTGTGCAATTAATTGGAGGATATAGAGACGCGTTAAAGTTTCAATCAGGTCAAAAGGTTACATTCAACGAGGATCGGTTCATAGAAACGCGCCCCGTATCCTCTCAACCGTTCCTCAGGGAAATGCTAAATTTACAAATATTCCAACAGGTAAATAATTTCGACGCTCAACTCTTTTTTTCTCTTGCCTCATTTAAATTTTCATATTTGCATGCGTACGTACGTAACATGTAGATGTGCGTTCTGTTTGTTTGTTTGTTGCGCAATATTTTTTGTGTGTGTATAAGTTACGCGCAATATAAATAAATTTATTAATTATGTTACAAAGGAGAGATATTAGAATAGCAAATTCCCAATTTAATTCAGTCAATGGCTGGGTATTAAGCGTTACGGTTTTAGTTTATAGAGGAACGATTAGAAATGTTAAATAATGGATTGGGATTTTCTGACGAATTCGAATTGGAGGCGTGTCGATATTCCGAGAAGTCGAGTTCGAAATTGAAACAGCAATATAAAGAATGGACATCTTCAATGAAAAAGGAAGGTTCAGCATTTTTCAAGAGTGTCAAGGATAAGGTATGTGTGTGACGTTAGATGTTTCAATTCGTAAATAATTTTAATTGTACATTTTAATTTTAGGCCAATCCTGCTGTTAAATCGGCTGTAAAAACAGTAAGTGTTTTTGTGTATATTGTGTACGAATGTGCGTCATTATGACATGATGTTTTTTAAGGTTAAAGATGGAGGAAAAGGTGTAAAAACTGCTTATAAGGAATTTAAAATGAAGTTAAAGGATAATCAAAGTCCGCAACAGCTGCGGAATGGATTGGATAGCTTAGATAAACCTAGATCAGCGCCAAATTCACCCACAAGTAAACGCCGGCCTTTAGGATTTGGAAACCCCACCGCTACGTATCGGAAAGACACCTCATTAGCTTTTAAAACTGCTGGCATTGAAAGGTTGACAATGAAAATGGTTGCACATAATTTATTATGATTTAATACTTTGCATTTTAGGCCGTATAGTCCTTTAAGCTCACAACCAATGTCTCCCGATGCAACCGATCGTTCCAGAAGCACATCGCCTACGATTGATATTCCACGAATCGATTTAATGAATGAAATGCAAGACTTGTTTCAATTTAATTTGGAAACACCACCAGTTGATAGATCAGTGAGTCTTTCATTGTCATTCTATTCTTTGGGAATCCTTTTTTACATTTAAATTTTTTCTATTAGAGCAGCTTTTTGTTTAGAGTTTTTAACATGTAAGATATTGTATTCAATCGATCTATGTGTATTTACGTAAATGTCAAAGTCTAATAATTCCTGTTTTGTGTTAATGTAATTATTACAATTGAATTTCTCGATAAACGATTGAATGCAATATTTTAATTATTGCTATTTTAGCACCGAAACGTACGTATAGCTTAATCACGTTTTTAACATTTTTGCACTTGTGTTACCTTGCAGCTAAAGCCTGTACGCAGCCTAGAAAATTTCAAACATTCCTCACCAACATCAAGTCCTGATCGTTGGATATTTCCTTCACGTACTAGCGCACCCATAACATCCCCATCCTCTAGATTATTTTCATCGAAAGCACCTGATACTCAAAACCTTTTACAATCACCTGATGACGTTTTCTCATCGCCTCCTGTACCTCCACGAACTCATGATCTATTTGGATCAACACCTTTTGTCATTGGCGGTGGAAGGGAAAATGGACAGCCAGTTTTTCTTGTTGCTAATCAGCATAGCATTGATGTTGTTAGATTATCACCACCTACAAGTTCGCCAAATAAAAAGGTAAATGTGCTTCTTTCTGGTGTGAGGAGCCAAATCAATCGATAAATGATTAAAATGAATGATTCACCATTCACATTCACTGGTGTGTGTTTTTTTTTCTTATATTTTATTTTCGTATTTATTTATCGATTGATTGGGTCTCAATGTGTATTTGCTTCAATTTGTTCAATCCAGAATTATTTATGTTGTTGTGTATTTACGTTTCTCGTTTATTAATATCTATTTATATATTTATAGAGCAATGAAAAAACACAAGATCTCATTCGTTTAGATTCCTCATCGGATATTGATGAATTTGATCCATTAAAGTCAAATAGCTCAACATCACTATCAAATTCATCATTTTTGACGAACGATTTGCTATGTACTGATGGCCAAGTACCTTTAAGTATTTCAAATCCGCTTTACAATTATGAAAATCATAATATTAAACAAAACGGAGTGCCTGTTCAACGTACTAGCTATGACAGTAAAGATCAAGTGTTGTTACAAGAATATGGTTTAGATTTTAATAGTTTTTCTGCATTTGATAGTTTTGGAACAACAACAAATACTAAAGTTAATACTCAAAGTCAATGGGCCAAATTTGATTAATTAACAAAACCACAAAAAATGAAAAAAAAACAAGAAAACAGAAACTAAATAGTACAATGAATTATTGAGTTTTTTAATTGGTATAAAATGTGTGTATATCATGTTGATGCATGTCAATTGTTTTTATTTGTATATACAAACAATACCCTTACATTTTGTATATATTTTAAAATTGTACTGCATATGTATTATATTTATATAAATCATAATAAGGTGTTTAAACCTGAATGCAAAATGTGACTATGAACTTAAAACTTTTTTTAAGTATTAAATTATAGATTTAGCTGTGATAATATAAAGAAAATGAATTATATACATAGTTTGTACAAATTATTATTTTTGTAAATTACATTTAGCATTATGTTGAGGGTAATTTATAAATAACTAACTAATTAATGAATTAATTTAGAAGCTCAGTTTTTCTATTTTTACTTCGTGCAAATAATTCGGTTAAAATTGAAATTGAGTGATGATGCTGTTGAATAATTTTCATCAATATAAACCAAAAATTTTTTTAAGTTAGATGCATTTTATGGAGTCATTTTAGAGTATAAATAAAAGACAAAGAAAAAGTTTAATAGTTTTTATTTCATTACTTACACCGACCACTAAAATGGCAACAAAACTCAAATGAATGATTCTATATATGGCAATAAATATAATTTTATAATTTATCATGAAAAAAAAAACAAAAAAAAACTAAAACAGTCTTCATAAAATAATATTAAATCTTTGGCAGTTTAATTCACAATTAAAAGCCTCAACAATGTGATGATTGCAAAACTGAAATTGCACATATTCACTATACCTTTGGTAAATATAAATCTAAGACTAATAGGTAAAAAGTATTAATGTTTAGAATTCCAATAATGGCAAGAATATTAAGAAGTTAATTCTTCAAGTAATTCTTCAGTGGAACGTTGAGCAGACTTAAATTTGTCCATGTAATGCTGAGGCACGGTCCACTCAAGTAAAATTTGTACATTTCGTTTCAATCTTTCCGCAACTGATAGCGTTGTATCGGTACAAGCTTCACGCTGTGAGCTGGTGATCGATTCTATTAAGACGTCATCAATTAAGCGTTTATTAAAGCCAAGTTCGTTTAATTTTTCCGGCGATGATATCTTTTTCAGCAGGATGGCAAGCAAAAAGCGCATTTTTTCTATAGCCATCGCTGGCTCAACACCCTCCTCTTTGGTGGTTTCAGTCTTTGTTTTTGATTTCTTCTGTTTTTTTAGTACTTTGCATTTTGCATAGTGTGTCTCCAGATCGTTTTTCGTTTTATGAAAAGTACGGCAATGTTCGCATACGTACGGCTTGTTCGTCTTGTGTATGCAGAGCATATGTTTTTTGAGATGTGGCAGTTGAGAGAATGTTATGTCTTTGCATAACAAGCAAGCGAATGGTTTTTCGCCGGTATGCTGGCGTATGTGTAGCTTTAGCGCTGTGGAATGGGCGAACGCCTTCCAACAAACTTGACAACGATATGGTTTCTCTCCGCTATGGATTCTTTGGTGTACGGTTAGTTGAGATCTTTGCGCGAAACGAGACCCACAATGGGCGCATCCATGTGGTTTTTCATTCATGTGGGTTCGCATGTGCTGCGGCAGATGTCCTTTGAAATCGCGATTACAGATTTTGCAATGAAACGCCTTGAGATTACCATGATAACAATTTAGATGTTTTCTTAGCGCGTCGCGACGAAAAAATGTCTTGCCGCAAATGTCGCAGACGAAATCGCGAATTTCAAAGTGCCGCTTCAGATGGAGTTTTAAATTTGCTAGACACGTAAATGCCTTCTCGCATATTTCGCACGTATACGGTCGCGTTCCCGTATGTGTTCTTCGATGCTGAACAAGTTGACCGCCTCGTGCAAATGATTTATTGCAAATTTCGCAAGTATAAGGCTTTACTCCTGTGTGGATGCGTAAATGTAAGCGTAATCTTTCCTTAATCGGAAAGGACTTTTGGCAATGGTGACAAATAAAAACCTCCGGGCTTTCTAGCTCGTGGTTGTGTTTCGAAGCGATGTGATTTTTAAGCGAACCGGCTTGACGGAAAGCCTGCTTGCATTCGGGACATACGTATGGTCTTTCATCCGTATGTATTCGAGTGTGTTTTCGTAGATCATTTCCACTTAAAAAGCGTTTCTCGCATGTATCACATTTAAATCTTCGCTCTTTCTCTTTGGTGTAAGTCATTGGTTTGAAAGATAATAGTGATAAATTGACTAGATTAAGATTAGGTGCTCCCAATCACCAAGTAATAGAACTAATTGTGAATAGACTTAGAAAACTACAACCATTTATTACAGAGTCCCATATCCAACCTGGAATGTTGATTAAAACCTCAACCATTTTTTTTAATATTCTAATCTTATCTAAAACATGCTTTGCCCATTTACCATTTAAGATTTGATTGTTTTTGAATTTAATATTTAAGTAGTTGTATAAACATGCAAGTAAAGAAGTATATTCATGCTGTAGGCATGCAAATAATTTTTTATATGCAATGCATGATGTATTATTTATTTTAATATACGCTTGTTGGCTGTTCATGCTCGTATTGTTATATTAATTAATAAAAATAAAACTTACCAAATATTCACAAGAGAAATTGCAATTCCATAGCAGGAGACTAACCTAGTACATTTTGTCAAGACGCACAACGTCAGACGTCATAGTATGTGCGTTCTAATTGCCATCTTTCATTTATTCTAAAAAGATGATCGAACGTAACGCCGATGTTCTTGTTTTACAGCAATTTAGAACATTCAGTCTTCTGTTAGAAGAAACGTTGATCTAGTTTCGCTGCCGTACCATAGGTGGCGCTACCCGATAGTTTTTTCGTTGAAAAAAAACATTGTTTTTACGTTATCAAACCATGTTTTTGTATTTATTCTCCATGCCAAATCAATTTGTAGTTGTGAAAACGATTTACGATTGTAACTAGATGTTGCCGTTTATGTTTGTAGGTACGACATTTGAAATAAACTAGTTGAAAAACTGTTAATTACATTCTTTTGTTTGTAGTTAAAGCTAAAATACCTGTAGAATGTTTACAAACTGAGTGAAATTTGTACATTATACATTTATACACAAGTACTTACATACAGTCGTAGAATGCTGAAAAAGTGTAGATCTACTTTACAGATGGTTGTTTTTAAATGTATAATGATCAGGGATACAAGCAAGCTACAAGCTTTACTTACAACATTGCTTTTCTAAGTAATCAATTGGTAAGTTAATAACATGTTTACGTTTACAATCATTTTTCTTGCTTCAAAAAATGTTTGCTTGGCATACATATAGAAGTATGTATAAAATATATTTCTATATGTATATGCGTCTGTATTTCTCAAGAAATAATACTAATAACAAATGAAAATTTACATAATTCTTCATGCATAGGTTATGTTATTAATATTCAAACATCTAAATGCATTTATCGTTGATTTAAACAATAAGCTTATTTACACATCGTAACAAATAAGGTATTGACTTTGGTTGAAAACATATCTTTGCCTCTGTTGTAATACGTTTTATGTGTATGCAAACCTGAAAAATTTCTTTCAACTTTAACAAAGTCATTATGCGTTCATTTACTTCATCAGCTATAATAAATTCACATAATTAAGAAAAATTAACGATTGTGTATAATATCAGACATATGAGGCTAGGTACTGTGAAGTAAAACACAACAACTTGCTTTTTTTATTAAAATATTATAATTATACTATAACTTTCATACTTTTATAGCAACAATAAAGCGCAAGGTAAGTGCTGTATCTTATACGTTAATTTAGATTGGATGAAATTGTGATGAAACATCATCCTCGCAATAATTGCGTCGATTAAATTTAACAAAAATATTGGGAAATCATTTTAGTTAAGTACACATCATAAACAAACATGAAATTGACGAGTTTTGAAGCCTATTTGAGCATCCGGTATTATTTGGAATTTGATGTTAGGCTCCGTTCAAACTCAAATCGAACGCAATTAAAGAAAACCTTAGTAGAAAATAAAAACTTATGCGCAAAACAGTGATATAATGTCATTGAATAGCATATTCATATAATAACATTTCACATATTGTTATTTGATTATGGTTCCTAATATCCTTAAGAAGTTAATTGGTGTTCTACATTTTGCGCATAAGTGTTTTTTTTCCTATGAAGGTTTAGTTTTGATTTTTTAATTACGTTCGATTTGAGTTTGAACTAATTAAACAATTTTATAAGATATACTTAGTACATATATTCTTTGCATATTATATACGAACACCTTTATTTTCAGAATAGGTATATTATATTTCAGGTAATAAATAAAATAGAATTATACAAATATGTACTTCAAACATGAATATATTCCTAAATAAACTTACAGTTAGTTGTTGAATTTGTATTGTGTTGACTGGATACTAATGCGACAGTTAATCAGTGAAGGTAAAACACCAGAATACTTTTGCAAAGTGTATACGATAATATATATTTGATGCTCAACTTTTGATCCAACATCCTCATCATCCTCAGTTTAAAAAATAATTACGTGTAGATTAAATTTAGCACAAAAGCTTATTAGAATTCGCTGGAAATAATATACATAATAAACAAACTTGAAATTGAAGTGTTTTTAAAAGACTATTTGAGCATCCGGTGTCTGCCAAAATTGATGATAAACTCTTTATAGAGAAGACACACACAAAAAACTCTCCGATACTTAACTTTTCCGAAATGCGACGGTGTTTATACTTGAAAAAAAAACGACGATCATGTTAAGCGGTTTAACATTCCGGTTTCAAAATTCTTTTAAATAGAGAAAAGTAAAACTTTGCAAATTGTATTAAATTGATGTGTAACAACAACACTTAGAAAGTTTTATATATATTATACGTATATTATGAGCCAGTCGTCATCTGGCAACTGCCTAATGATACACTCTTGATGCAAATTTGAAAAATCCTTTATTGCCATGGAATTAATGTAGCGTTTATTTTCCACTCAACACGTCGAAAACACAAAAGTTTGTAAAATTACACATGACAAATTCTTTTTATGTTGTTGTCATACAGCAGCACACATTTTAATTAATTGCCTATATTTTTATGATTTTGAAACACATGCATTTTAATAAAGTGTGTGTGTTCAACAATAGTCGTCAAACTAAATGCCAAGTTTGTTTCTAATTAAAATTAGAACTTTATTGATGATCAAATATTTGTTACTAATTTATACTCAACTTTATTTATTATGATATTAAGATTTTTTTTAGCTTTGGAAGAAAATTAAGGATAAACCGTGCCAAGTATGCACTTTATTGATGATCCAATATATGCTACTAATTTATACTCAACATTATGACTTTAAGAATTTTTTAGCTTTGGAACAAAATTAGGGATAACCAGTGCCAAGTATGGTTTATCTTTATCCGCTTCAAATCGAGTGATGCAAATAAGGAGGATAATACAGGAATAAGTCGGCTAAAACATAATTATTCTTTAACATTGTGGTAAAGTATAATATATGGAAAAATGAATTGTTTGGAGTTTCCTGAAAGATTTGGCCGATTCAGTGACTTTAACAACCAATGCTAAGTTCATTCAAGTAAAGAGAATAAATCAGGAATAAGACGGCTAATACAAAATTATGCTTTGTCGTCCTGATATAGCAGACTATATCGAAATAGAAAACAAGACACATCTTAAGGCATTGCTAAAAATTAGCTAAAGGCAATATCCAGAACTGTTTGCCCGATTCAAATCAAGTAACACAATTTAGAAAGTCAAAACAGAATATAATTGGCAATAGACAAAATTGTTTCTGAATATAAAAGGAAAGCTTTTCAGGGAAATAAGTAAGTAAACGAGACGCTGATGTTTCAGAATCAGAGACAGAATTCATGAAGACTTCGATAATTGTGAATCTATTTAATACGAACTAATGAATATCAATATTTCCTCGAATTAATTTATTAATGTATCTTACTATAAATGCTAAGATATGTTTACAAATTGTGCAATATTTTCCATTGGAATATTAGGAAATGTACAATCAATGAAATTAAATGCACGAAAATAACCAATAGCAGCAGGTCAGATAAATTTTATGCCCGAAATACAAAAATCGCTATGCAACTATTAAAATGTTAGTATCGCTCCTGTGCAGTTCAATATTGCTGAATATTATTGAATAATAATAGTAAATTTGTTGGTTTTATTGAAAAAGCAGCAAAACAACGACTTGTCAATGCTGCCTCATCATATCAAAAACTTAACTGGCATATACTAATTTGGAAATTAATTTGGAACTGTTTACTAGCGCGCTGCTCCAAACACACAGATAACATTTATTACTTTACCGCCGCGCGCCACCGCCATATATACGGCGAGGAGTATAGCAGCAGCAACGATACAAAGTTTTTAGTGAATAATTAAAGTGATTATCAATTAAGTGCTATCTGCTGAGAGAAAGTTTTTAAATTAAATCAGACTTTAATCCACATGGCAAACTGGCATGAATGTGTTAACAAAACGCTTACATTCACACACAAATGCATAAAGTTTCTTGCAGATAGACAATGTTTGTCGTTCAATTATTACTACACAAACCGCCTCGTCGACAAAAGAAAATTGTTTTTATTGTATATTTCTGCGTGGAATTATGAATTTATCGAAATATAAAACTTGCTAATTGGTAGTTAAATAGCCGTTGTATCAATGAATTGCATTTTAAGTAATAATTGAACTATTCATTTGTAAAACATGTTTTACTGTTATTAAACTTTGTAACTATTTGGTTAACAAATTATATTTACTAATTGTACGTATATACGTAATTTAAAAATGAATAGGAATAATAAATGTATATTTACTAATTTAATAAAATCCAACTAAATTATATGGAATACGAGCGCGCGTTGCTTTTAACAATATTGATTAAAATCAATTATTTGGCGATCTAAAGTATCTAACTATAGCTGGATGTCAGCAATTTAGTTAGGGCAACTCGATTGATTGATTATGATTTAATGTTTCAATTTATCATTTAAAAAGCATAAAATAATTTAACAAAAATGGGGCCTGTGGGATAAACTTAATTCGGGTAACCTAAAATGAAATTCCCAAATTATTATCCTTTTTCTAATTTTTTCTATTTTTTTGTACTAACAACAAACTATAAGTGAGGGTATTTTGTCTAATTTGAGTTTGCTCATTTCCATGGACCTAGAAATTTTGATGATTCTAATTTTTATCATTTTTGGCCGTTGATTGAAGTCAAATAGTCAAAGTTGAACCAATTCTATATTTGCTTAAAGGCAATCAAAGCGCTTAAAAAAATATGTGTTAATTTTACAATCAATTCTTTATTTTCTTTTCATCTAATGCATTATACCTGAATTTGGTTTAGCAGCAACTCCATATCGATTGTAAAAAAAAACTTTACAATTGGAACACAGGGTAATTAGGCTTAAATTCTTCAAACTTGTGAAACTGTCTCTTATACCGAGTGTTTTTTTAACGTGAGACAGGCGAATAACAGAGAAACGGTGTATTTTAGGGAAAAATGTTTCGAATAAAAGTTGGCTAAAATAAAGGGGGAAATTTAATGGAACTAATCACTTTTGGCCATGACCGCAGCTTCATAGTTATTTTGACATCAACTTTGTTGCACCGTTTCTCTGTTATTCGCATGTCTCACGTTAAAAAAACACCCGGTATAGTATTTTAATTACAAATTAATATTATTTGTCTATCTATATGGAGCACTACTAAACAAATCCAAGTTAGTATGACAGCTAAGAATTTGATATGAAACATTGACAACAACTCCAAATAATTCACGTTTAACACAAATTAGTCATAATAATAATTGATGTGATTGAATAATATTTACTTTTTTTAGATCACATTGAAAGCCTATGCAACAACATATTGATTACAAAATTGGGTTGACATTTATATTGCGTAATCTTTAAAATGCAGTACCATCTGTGGGTGATATTGCACAAGTCTCGTATAATGTGTAGCAATTTTTAGAATCCATGCAATATTAATCAATATTTAAGTTGCGTTAATGCCTATTTTGATTTTTATAACCTCTAATTTTCTGATAAGATTTTTTTCTAAAATTACTAAATTTATTTAAAATTTGCGAAAAGGAATCTTTTATATTGTCGTTTGATGTGTTTTAAAGTAAATTATATATGATGCAATAATTCAAATTGAAATCGTTTTTTGTCACGCCCTTTAATTATTTTATCTTCAAAGCATCGTTTACTCGCGCGCACTCACTCTCTTAAACGATTGCGAATTATCACCGTCGTTTTAGTTGTATAAAGATAAATTAAACCGGCATCTAAATACATACTTTAATTTCAATTGCTACATTCTCGTAATTATACAAATCAATATCTTAATGCCCATAAATGCATCATATTTTAATATAATACATATAGTAAAGTATTTATTATACAAGCGCGTATTATTCATCATTGAATAATATTATATATATAGTTGGAGGAAATAAATCTTTCACTCTAGAATTTAATGATCTTATAAAATATAATTAACTGAAGCAATGCAAGGATGCGATGAAATTATAAAAATGTTTTTAATCACAGCAGAACAAAATAAGATGTTAGATGTGAGCAAGTTATTTTCTTATCTATTTTTATTTTATATATAACATATATCGAAAGCGTATAAATAGTGCGCTGCCGTATCATTTTTTATATCGTACAAATTAATTATGGAAGAAGCCTCATATAATTAGCCTTAAATTATCTCGGCAGTAGAAATGTGAACGCCGCAAACGTTTGCTTTGGAAAAATATTGTAATAAGTACGAGTATGTATGTATGTATGTACCTAAGTGTAAAGTTTTAAATATTTCATGGTACATTAATTTTCATTGTATAATAGTTTTGCTGTTTGCACTACATGAATAAATTTCCAGTAGTGTTCTAGAGAAGAAGCCACAAAGTAGTAACAGTTTTTTTATACAAGTTTTAATCAAAAAATATAAAACTAATTTATATTGGACATTGCTAATATTACTTAAAATGTATTGATTTACGTTGTTAACCGAAGATAAATTTTGCATCAGAGTGTTTGCCGCTGGTTGAATAAAAATGTGGTCCAAATATGAGCTACTGCTTAAATATTGGTTACCTTTAAAAATATTTTATGCAATACCACTATCTATTTGATATTTTATAAAATAACATCTAGCAATATTAAATTCTAGAGTTTGTAGTGTGGAAAAAATAACATTTTCAATTTTTGTGTTTACACCAAATTTGAGATGTCTGGAATAAAAATGTGATCCAACTATGAGCAACTGTTTAAATTTTGGCGACTTCTAAAAATACTTCATGTTGTGCGACCATATTTCTGATGTTTTATCAAATAAGATCTAATAATTAAATAATAATAGGTAACCTTTACGTTATTGCATTAAGAGCCCATTTTTATCTCCATATTTGATAATAATTTAATGTTACTAATCTATTATGATTATTTGTCAACTTTATGTAGTTCACTAGTTCCGACGATGACGTAACTGTTGAAATATATATTAACTACCCATTACAATTGGTCTAATTAATTATTTTGTGAACCTATCAAGTGTTTTTTCTTTTATTATTATACAAATATGGTTCATCAAGTGACTGCTAATAACAT